>OZ022242.1:37993869-37997530 GCA_963978895.1 Erpobdella octoculata | reverse complement strand
GAGAGAGAGAGAGAGAGAGAGAGAGAGAGAGGAAAAGAGAGAAACATGGAGTGAGAGCAAAATAAAGAAACAGAGAGAAAGAGCGAGAGAGACAGAGAGAAGGGGGAGAGAAAAAGAAAGAGAGAGAGCAGCAGACATATGTTCATAAAGAACGATGACATTAATATAAAAACGACAAATCTACTCGTATAAGAACAACAAGTCATTGTAGTTAGTTGTATCGAACAAGCATTATAAATAATTATAATAATGAAAACAAGAAATTTTTTTGTTTGTGCTTGTTTCCTTTCTGCCTTCTTCGTCTATCTGTCCCTGTTTCTTTTCATTCTTTTGCCTTACACTTCTTTTTTCTTCCATCTTTTTCATTCTTTCTCTCTTTCTTTCTTGCTTTCTCTCTCTCTCTCGTTTTTTTTCTTTCTTTTTCTCTATCCCTGTTCTTTCTTTCTTTCTCTCTTTCTTTTTCTCACTAAATTTTTCTATCTCTTGGTGTCTCTCTTTCTCTATCTATTTCTATCTCTTGTTCTCTCTCTTTCTTTCTTTCCTTCTTTATGTCTCTCTCTGTATATATCTCTCTCTTTCTTTCTTTCCTTCTTTATGTCTCTCTCTGTATATATCTCTCTCTTTCTCTCAATCTCTCTCTCTCGTATTTTCCTTCTCCCATTTTTTCCTCCAGCTATCTGAACTTATTTCAAGAAGAACTGTTCGTTGTGGAGTAACACCAAAAATACCTCAGCAGTCTACGTCTGTATATATGCGTCTGTATATATGCGTCTGTATATATGCGTCTGTATATATATGCGTCTGTATATATGCGTCTGTATATATGCGTCTGTATATATGCGTCTGTATATATATGCGTCTGTATATATGCGTCTGTATATATGCGTCTGTATATATGCGTCTGTATATATGCGTCTGTATATATGCGTCTGTATATATATGCGTCTGTATATATGCGTCTGTATATATATGCGTCTGTATATATGCGTCTGTATATATATGCGTCTGTATATATGCGTCTGTATATATACGTCTGTATATATACGTCTGTATATATGCGTCTATATATATATATATATATATATATATATATATAATATATATATATATATATATATAATATATATATATATATATATATAATATATATATATATTTATATATATATATATATATACGATCTTTCTCTGTATTACTTTCTGTCTTTGTTCGTCTACGTCTACTCTTTGTAATTCACTTATAACTTTTTTAAAAGTTTCTCCATCATGCCAGTTTAAATTTTTTCCAGTATTTCCACTTCTCGCCATCTCTCTCTATCTCTCTCTCTCTCTCTCTCTCTCTCTCTCTCTCTCTCTCTCTCTCTCTCTCTCTCTCTCTCTCTCTCTCTTTCTCTATTTCTGTTTTTTGTTTTTTCTATTTCTCTCCCCCTCACTATCTCCCTCTCTCTTCTTCTAAAGATTTTATTTTACTTATTTTTTTAAGTTCAATTAATCGTACCTAGAGATAGAAAAGAACTAGAAAGAGAGACAAAAAGAGAGAAAGTGAAAGAAAATGAGAGAAAATATAGTAGCTGCTTAACTGCCCGAAGAAACAAATAGTTCTCCATCCCCTCTCTCAATCTATCTATTTCTCTCTCTCTCTCTCTCTCTCTCTCTCTCTGCTTTCTTTTACTTCATCTCTCTCTTTCTCTCTCTCTATTTTCCATCTCCGCCAATATCTTTCACCTCCGTGCTCAACAGTTATCACTTATCGGCATCATCATCATCACCACCGCGCCCGCCGCCCCGCCACAACCACAGCGATCATCATCATCATCATCATCATCACTTCTGTTGCCATTGACGACTACCGCTCGCTATATTTCATCTCTTTTTTTTACTACATCATCGCATCTGCCTCCCCCACCACCTTCTTTTCCAGGCCTTTCCATCTATTTGCTTCCGTATTCTGTTACCTCTGTCCTCCCCCTTTCTTTCCACACAGCGTTCATTCCGGTGGGATCCTACCGAACGGTCCCTCCCCCCCCCCAATGCCAGATTAACCATTAGGCAAAAAATGGTAACGGCCTAGGGATCCCCAGCTTATAGGGTCTGTTAAACATTGTATATAAAAAAAAATAAAAAAAAAATTTTAAATGGCATTTACATTAACTTCTGTTTGTTAATTTTAAAACGACGTTTCGGCCACTGGTCGGCCAACAAAATCAAAGTAACGAATGACATGGGGCCCAAAAAATGCGAGTGTCCATGGGCCTCTGCATGGCTTAATCCGGTACGGGTTCCCCCCTTGATTGAGAACTTGAAACAACGATAAATGAAATTGATTGTTGTGTGCCTGTTGATTTTACACGTCCTGTAGCGAATTTGTTGTCGAGTTGGATTACCTGACAGAATCTTATGAACACATGCACATTTATACGCACTGACACATAACATATACACACAAGTTTACACGCACATCACACGTTTATTCCATATTTACAACTCTGCATTCATTAGCAACATCGATGACGATGACGATATCGATGACGACAACGACGATGACGATGATAATGATGAAGATGACGGCGACTATGACGATGACGAAGACGACGATGACGATGACGATGATGGCGACGGTTAATGTGGTAATGATTATACAGGTAGTGGTGGTGGTGGTAATAATAATAATGATGGTAACCAATTAACCAGCCGAACCAATAACAGCAACAGATATTCCAAAAAAAAGCACATAAATTATTCATTCACCTCGATCTACAGATCCGTTATCTATGGTGTCGTCGCCATCTTGGATGGACCACCATCTTCTCTCATCCACGACGTTTGAGTTTCTTTGGTGACCGCCGCCTTCAACGACGACGACGGAAGTAGTAGACCACGTGCATGCCGGGCCAGCAAAGTACAGCCCCAGCATGACCAATAGAGCAGCGGCTATGATTACCCACAGCGTGGAGATTATTAGCCAGCGCTGCCGTCGGCTCGCCTTGGCGAGGTGCTCTTTAAATTGCGGCGATCTGTTTGACTTGTGACTTTCGGCGCAGTCGGCTGAGCGAGTGATGAAATTTGACCCTACGTCAGCTTCTTCTGTACAAGTTTTATCCGTAGAACGTTCGGTTTTTTGTTTAGAATAGCCGACGGCTACATTACCGTCGCTGACGGATAATGGATCGTAGCCGGTGTCAGAATCACTACTGGCTACGATGAGCTGCAACGGCTGATCTTCGATGACTTGACCAGGAACCAGAAGCCGGCGAACGACGGCTAAGCCGATGCCTAAGCTGCTGCTACGAACGAAACGACTAGAAACTGGCGGTTGTAGTGAGAGGTAGGTTTTAGTTCTTTGGTCGGCGGTAGATGGCGATGATGATGATTGGTCTTCGAGAGTGTTGTTGGGAGATGCAAGAGAGTTGTTCAACTGACTGCTTGATGATTTTCTTTGGCGATCTTTTGGAGACGTCCTGTCTTCTCCAGCTGGTGGTGGGTTTTTCCTACTGGCGGGGTCACGTGACGGTGGCCGACTGGAAATGAGTTTGTGCGATCGTTATCATCACCTTCGTCGTCGTCATCATCATGATCATGATCATCAACAACATCATCATACTCATCATCATCATCTTCTTCTTCATCATCATCAACATCATATATCATCATCATCATATTCG
>OZ022242.1:37968869-37988869 GCA_963978895.1 Erpobdella octoculata | reverse complement strand
GTAAAACTTCAGTGCTAAAATATTTTTTATTGAACTGTGTGGTTAAAAGAATATTTATTACGGATTTCATTTCTTTTTTATGATAGAAAAACAAATAGGTAGGTAAAGCGAGTTTATATTACTAACGAAAATAGGTTAAAATATACCACTTGCCAATATAAATAAATTGAACCATTAATTCTGTAAGGCCAAGGCAGTGGTAAAAGTAAGCATGCCAGAAGTTATGCTCTGAAGCTAGTTCATCACTTATATAATATGTGTTCGTGATATTTAAACTGTCGACTTCTCAAAGGCCACAGAAATGCTGGGTTTGAAGTTATCAGTATAAGAAAGTAACTAGCAGAAAATAAACGCAAGGTTAAGAAGATAATAAGTTGACTTGTTTGCGTCTGTCTGAAGTCAGAAGAATGATGTCGGGGGTACTTAGTCTCTTTTGGAGCTACTTAGGGAAATCATGGTGGGTCAATGACCCGTTCACCAGCTTTGCAGTAGCATTAGTTCAGTAAATGGGCATTAAGATTTTTCCAGCATTGCTCACAACTGTCTGACATAAATCACATGGGACATCTTTTCTGGTGTGGATTGCTTGGGCTTCCTTATTTGCGTGAGAGCTAGAAGATATCAAGAATCATTTGGCCCAAGAAGAAGCAGAATTTTAGACACATCATAGGTTTAAAGATAAGAACGTATAATTAAATACAGAAAATTAAGTATATTTTTATTGTTTTTTCTACAAGTGTTCTTCGTTTCCATTTCTTTCTGCCTGTGTGAACTGTGAATGTTGTCCTTGTGCTAAAAACAATAATTATGTTAAGAAGAAAAGACGATAAGATAACGTTCGAGAGTAACGAATTAACAAATAGGTAAGCTTAATAATAATAAGTTACACTTACCAAGGCTGGCCGACACGAAAGACTTTCTTTCTTGCGTGGTCTCAAACAGTCATCATTTCAAAGATTAAGTCATCAGTGAAATCACAAATCATAGTTAGTCACGGTATGATAATTGATAATACACTTCTTGAATGATTGATTACGCTTTGCAGGAGCGACGTGTGTATTCCATGGTAATGGAAAGATCTAATTTTTTCAAGCGTTTTGAAAAATTATTCACTTGCAAAAAAATATTCAAAAAAATTACTATCTACTTCTTTTCAAATTTACGTTAAAAAAATAAATTGTGAAACAAAATTTTCCAGCGCACCCTTCGCTTTATTTTTCTTTAAAATGCCGGAGTCTCTGTTTGTATCCAAAATTAAAAAGGAGTTTTATGACACTTTAATAAATCTAAAATGGAATCGCACGTCGGAAACAATTCGAGTTTGCTTTTGAAAGGATTTATTTGGCCGAAAAATTTCGGCGGATTTCTCGTTCCGTAGGTTTTTTTTCTCCAACGACAGCCTGCTGTTCGTATCGAATCGATTTGCAATTCACTCTACTTCTCGGCTCTGATAAACTAATATTGATCCCATATGACATATTGAGTTAATAAACGCTAGCAAGACGACAATATCAGAATTTTTTTTTGCAAATTTGTCGATTCTAAAAAAAAGTGTGTCAACCGCCCTGAAACTGCCTGAAAGGGTCGCAAAAATTTATTGGTCAGTAATAATACTTGAAACGTTCAGCAGCCTTCACCAGGGGACCTGTCTTACCATGGACACAACAAAACTTCTGTGTCCGACGCTGAGCGTGGTTCTCGTGAAGACGATCAAGGCGCTCTGCGAGATAAACATAAAGTACGACGCGAAGCTAGAGATAACCGGCAGTCTCCACGTTCGATCGGACGGACAGAAAGTGCTGACGTGTCTGTTAGACGAAGAATCCGTCAAGGGACAACACGACGCCGCGCGCATCGCCGAGCTGGCGACCCGGCTGAGTATGGCGGCCGCTACGTTTCCGTTCGCACACCTCCAGATTCCAAACGCCGTCAACCACCACAATCACGTAGCTCCGCAGCAAGTCGCTGCAGAGCTCTACCTGTCATCGACGGGCGGCGACGTTCATCTAGTCAACGCCAACGTTCAGCAGTCCGTAGCTATGCAGGTGGAAAGAGTTGCTTCCCTGAGGGACGACAGCCAGCAGCAACAGCTACAGACCGTGCTACCCCAGCAGCTGGCCGTCGGACTCGGGACCAACGCTCAGCTGACAACAGCCGTGTACCATCACCACCTGCACCTGAAGCAGCCAGATTCGACGGCAGCTGTCCAGATGCTGGTCCAAGAGTCCAACGAAGAAATCCGAATCAACCAAGCAGCCGTCCGACCCTTCGACGGTCTCGTCAGCAAGCAGCTGCCTGCCCAGCAGCCGACGAGCCATCAGTCTAAGAAATCCAAACACTACCACCAGCAGACACAGCAGCAGCAGCAACAACAACAACAACAACAAGTGCCAGTTGATCAAAACAAGGTGACTCTCACCCTCAAAGGTTCTCCGCCCTCGTCTCTCTACGACGGAAGGAACTGTGGGGGGGCCCTGGCCGCTGCCGTCTCGCAGAACCACATCAAGCTGCCCGACATACAGACGCTCGCTCACAGCCTGCCCAAGTACCCGAGCCAGAAGATCAAGGCCGGAGTCGTGGCCAGCTTCATAGACAGCTCCGGCCACCAGATCGCGGCCGTGGACCTGCAGTCGACGACCAAGTGCATAGAGAACCTGGCGACTACCTACATTCCTCACAATCTGCACCAACATCTTCAACAACAACAACAACAGCAGCAGCAGCAACACCAGCAGCAGCTGCTCCAACAACAGCTGCACCAGCAGCAACAGCAGGGTCACGAACAGCCGGATTCTACTCCGCCAGCCTTGGAAGGCCCGCCGTCGGCGGAGTGCCTGTCGAAGGACGGCACGGGCGGCAACGTCTCGACGAACAGCAACAACATCGCCGCGGCGTCCGAGGCGGACCTGGCGATCTCGCGCCGGAAAAAGTTCCAGTGCATGTTCTGCGGCATTTTCCTATCTACCAAGTGCTACTTGAAAAATCACGTCAACGCCGTTCACACGAGGGCCAGGGTGTATCCGTGCGAGTTGTGCGAGCGCTTCTTCTACTCCGCCGGCGCCCTGCGGATACACAAGCTGCGCAACCACTGGCACGGCGCCAAGAAGCACGTCTGCACCCAGTGCGGCGAAACCTTCCTGCTGCCGATCGAGCTGAGAAAACACCTGGTCAAGAAACACCTGGTGGACACTAACGAGGGTAACGCGGCCGCGGCCGCCATCTCCAGGCAGTTCAAGATGGAGGACGCGGACCTGCCCATGCCGCAGCTCCACCCCGAAAATCTCGAAGCCACGCTACTCTCAGACTCTCTGGTGGGCACACCTTCGTCTGCCTGCTACAGTGCCCCGGATCTTAGGTCGTCTCCCCAACAGACCAACTCCGACCCTCCGTCTCTGGTCGACGACTCGCAGATGGCATGACCTCTGTCTGACCAGGACGGGGGGGTATGGGGCAAGTGCGGGTAGCGTAGTTTTGAAATAAGGGTCCAAATAAGTTGTAGGGAAATATTTTTTAGGAGCAGGAGCTTTTTTCGTGTGTCATCTGAGTTGGTGGAGATTTGTAAATTATGGTGTCATTGATGATGTTGTTGGTGTTGATGAAGGTGATGGTGATGTAACTAACGGTCATGTTTAGGTCTACTTTTCATGGTTTTCCCACTTTCGTATCTCTATACGACGTTTGTTGCTGTCGTCGTCTTCTCTTTTTGCGTATTTCACGATTTGTTTGTTTTTGAGTTGCGTGTGGCCACGTCCATTTTCGTTTTTGCCGATTTTTACAGGCCCGCTTTCCTTTTGCATCCTATCTCGTCTCGTCAGAAGCTTTTCGACTCCACCCCGCCCCGCTCACACCCGCGCCGGGTGTCCGCCATCGGGTGCACTAGTCAGATGCGTCAGGTCGGTACTCGAAGTCTTCCCCCTTCTCGTTTTTTTCGTACGGTTGCAAGTTACCCACCCCCCGTAGCGGACTCACGTCTTTTATTACGTTCCCAATATATTTTGTTGATGACATTTAATTTATTTTCCATTTGTTGTTTTCCACCCCCTTCTCCCCTTTCCTCTCTTAAAAAGTGTAAACAAAGTCAATGCGTTGTTGTTTTTAAAAAATTATGTAAATATACAGTTGTTTTTATTTTGAAGATAATTTTACATCCGAATCGTATTTATCATCATGTAAACGATTAAAACGCTACCGTGACGACGTTACGTTACGTTCACATATCCACATCAATCTCACGTGCACATAAGCACTGGACCACGCCCGTGCAACTTCCGGCGTCGCCGCGGACACGTGCGTCAACGGGAATCGTGACGTGTTGCACTCACATCGTGTTTCCCGCCGTCGCAACCTCGCAGGAAAAGCTTCTCTGATTTTTGCAGGTTTCCATTGTATTTATAGAGAGGAGATGAGGTTTTTTTATAATTAAGTTATTTTAATGAAATTATTATTATTCCTAAATTATTGAAATTACATTATTTTGATTATATTATAATTCAATTATTATATATTATTATTTTTATTAGATTATTAAGTATATACATAAATATTTATTGTGATCGTGATGAAATTTTTTTTTATCTTTATTAGTTCACACAGATTGATTTCAACTATCGAGGTTATATTTTTTCGTCTCGTTAGTCATCTATTATCGTGTCGTTGTTGTCGTCATTTGTGATTGGGTCAAGGTTATTATGCGTTTTTATAAGTTCTTTCTATCCCCGTTTGTGTCCGTGCGAGTTTGTTTTGCGTGTGACGTCTCGCGGATTGCGTTTCCCTTCCCCCCCACCCTCCTCCTTTGTCCCGAGTCTCGTCCTTGTTTGACGTTTTCAAAAAAAATTTCATTTTTATTTGATGACTAACCTAATTAACGTAATTAATTCATTTAATTGTTTTATTTACGAATCGCTAAGCGCCATCCTCGGTTTCTTAGAGGGCTTGGTTATTTATTCTGAAATTGTTAACGATTATTAATGCTAATTAGATTAGATAGCTATTATCGATTACATCAGTGTATTTATTTGTTTATTTATTTATTTTCTTCCGTTCTGTCGTAGTGAAGTCATTGAAGATTTACAGTTTTTCGAGGTTTTTATTTCAAACAAAGTCCTTTTTTCAAGTTTTTTGTTTCGCGTCTTTTCGTCGGAGACGTTTCAGTTCAGTTCAGTCGTATGTGCAACTATCACCGGTTGTTTTGTTTTTAGAAGAAAAAACTTTTTCTGAATTTTTTCATTTTTTTCGTCGCACGTTTTTGTTTTGTTTTCCGATTCGAATGCTCTTATTTATTTTTTCGTTCAACTTCTCAGTCGAGTAAAAAAAATCATCTCCTTTCACCTGCGCATCACCCTTGTTTCGGTTTCACTTTCCGCCCCCTCCCCCCCGGTCGACCCTGAATCGGTTCGACGGTTTCAACCGGAGTGTGTGAAAGTAGAACCTGTAAATGTTTATTTATTATTTTGACGTCCTTGGATTGCAAAACGATCTTTTATTTTGTTTTCCGGCGTTCGATGCGGTCATTTTTTCCGGCATGCCGTGCGTGGGTGTGTTTTTGCAACTTCGAGCCAACAGCGTTATTTTATAGCTTTTCCGGACGACGTTTCAGTTTGACGTCCATCGCGTTCGTTCGGGAAGCGACGGTCGTGAATTCACTCGCACGTGATTTCATTTTTTAATCTTTTTTTAAAGAAAAAACTAAAGTTATTTATGGAATGAGGTTTTTTTATATATATTTTTTTCCACGTGGGTGGTCTGTCAAAGCGCATGTCCACATCTCTTTTTCTTTGTTCCTGCGACTCTTGTTTGTTATTTTGTTCTTTGTAGTCTATTCTATGTTTTTCGATGAAGTCATTTAAAAATATTCATTAGATCCTCAGTTTGTCTGGGCTCTATCGTGTGTGTGTGTGGTACTCTCATTGCATGTGTGCATGTGTTTTTCACTGTTGTTTCCTGAGATGCGTGTCTCTTTTTTCCCCTGAGGAGGTGTTTTCCATCCGTGTTCAAACGTGTATAAAATTAAGCACGTTGATTTGTTTGTAATCAGTCAATCAAACTGATCACGTGTATCACATGGCTGCAACTAATTTCGCCATCAGAAAGGTCCATTTTTTGTTGTTGTTTCGATCGAAAACGAACTGTAATTTCATTACCGACGGACGGTCGATTGGTCGGCATCTGTGGAGTGTTTGTCAGAGACCATGTCAATTTGCAATGTCGCCGAAAAAAAAAGTTCACTACGTTATAATATTCGCAACTACCTGATCGTCCAGTTCTCAACTTTTTTTTCATTCTCCCGTCGCAGCGAGATCTCACTTCTTTGTCATTACCTAGTTAAAACACGAGGCATTATTGTCACCTTCATTTGGATTTCGATCACACACAGGTACCTGAGTGCGTACTACGTGTGTGTGCATGTACGTGTGGTTCTGTCGATTTTCTTTCGTTTGGCTTTTAACGAGATATGTACGGGTTTTTGTGAACTTTGCTATAACGGTTCGGTTGTATTTGCTTACGAGACGTTTTGAGTTGCGGGTGGATTTTTTTACGATCTCAAGATGCCGTGCTTGCGTTTCTTTTATTTTCTTCTTTCTTTGCCGTTGTCGAGTGCGACCGCGGCCGAGCGAAGTAGTTTACCCTAAAAAATTTTTGTTTCGTGTCCATTTGTTTCCTGTTGATCTGCAGTCTCTCTTTCTGTTTTCGCTCCCTGTACGTGGTGTGTGTGTGCGTGCAGTCGTTTTCGGAAGAATTTGTTTGTTTCTCTTTCGTTTGCCACAATCTTTCCGTTTGTTAGTGGTGGCTAACCAGGGACAGTGGATGGTGGTGATGATGATGTAATCTATTGATAGTTATGATAATAGTAAAATATTTTGTTTTGTCACTTTGTCGTTACTTAATATATGTTTTTTACGTGCCAGCAGTGGCGGCTACCCATCTGGGCGTGTTGAGGGGATTGATCTCAACCTTGTCCGGCGAGAGCTGTGAAACGTATCAGCTTTTTTGTAGAGTTCGAACTTAAGAATCTTTCGATGATGAACGAGCATAGAAGCATAGTAATTATTTAGCGAAAAAAAATAAGATTATCTCAGAAATCTTAAAATTGGATGTTGGGTTTGAAGAATCAGACATTAAGATTTGGAAACAAGACACCTAGCGAATATTAAAATATCGTACTAAAAAAAACTAGCGAATGGTTTAAAACTAAAATGGTTAATAACAAGAACGCAAATTATCAGTTAATAAGTCTCCAATCCCGCTATCACAATAAAGCTCCGAAAATATCATCATCATCATATGATATCGTAATTATCGTCACCGTCATCAACTAAACGACTGATAGCAAGTTTAATTCAACACAAAAACCAAAAAATGAAATGAAATAGTTAAATAGACATGCACATAGATTACCACATCTTTTATAATTCCTAGCGATAAACATCTGTTATATTTCACAACTATCCTTTTTTAGAAGATATATTTATTTATTAATTTATTTATATAAGAAAAAAATAATATCAATTATAAAAAATAAAGAAACAGCCATTATAGTGATCAGTTTAACAACAAAAGGGGGATCGGCATGGTAGGGGATGATTGTGAATGTCCGAGCGCTGTGGCACAGGCCGGGCACGGGCGTAGGGATGTCAGACACTGAGCTCAATCGAGTATGCACATAGAATCAGGTGAGTCTGCAAGAAAATTGAGTTTTGGGAAAAAAATTGCATTAAATTCATAAAAGTGAAGTTTTATAATCACTACTTACTTAATCACTGCTTATAGCGATAGCATACAATTAGAGAATTTTGTTCAATTACTTAATCACTGCTTATAGCGATAACACACAATCAAAGAATTTCGTTCAAGTATTTAACCAATAATTAATAAATAATCATCGTCTCAACAAATCCCTTACCTGATAATTGGAATGAGACAGCGGATGGACGAAGATGTCCAGCCTGTTAACTCCCTCGAGCAGGGGACTGAAGGAAAATATGAAATTCGGATCCTAAAAATGAAAAAAAATGTCTATTTATTACAGGAACCTAAAATTGACCATTGATAACCATCGCTTTAAGCTAATGACCGGTATGTCAGTCTGCATCATCTGGTTTCTGTTTTGAATACATGCAAACCTTACACAGTTGAAGTTCACTTACATCAGAGATGGAGTGGAGCTGGTGTTCATTGAGCATGACCTTCGACACTTGACTCTTGCCCTTCAGAGAGCAGGTTACGTCACCAGGCGTCACCTGACCGTGACCCACGAATAGGAGCATCCCTTTTGCTGGTGGTGAGATGATGATAGAAGCATTAGAAAAAATTTTATAACACCAAATGTCATAATTAACAAAAAAAAACGTAAAAAAATTATTTTTCTTTAAAGAAACCAAAAATTGATGGTTTGTTTTTTTTACATAAAATTTTTAATTTTTTTAAAATTTATATAGGTTTTATTCTATAATTCACTTATATTTCTTCAAATCAATCTGAAAATAAAATTTTAAGTCTGCAGCGTCAAATAAAGCCACCAAACTTCAATTAGATTGGATAATGGAAAGTCTGTTTTTTGAGTGGTATAGGTACGGCTCAAGCAAGCAAGCAAATACGATGAAGTTAATAAAAAAGATTTAAAAAACGATTTTCATCACCATTTAAACATTTTTTTTATTGATATAGACACACTGATATCATAACCGATAACACGGAACCGATATCATTACCACCACTAGACCAACAGTATCACAATCAGCAACTTACTCTTTTTCGTAGGCTGTAGCTCGTGTCTGAAGTAGACAGTAAAGTGCCTGGAGTCGACGCACCTGAAAGTCTGGATGGGAAAAACCGGCTGCTCTATTTTAAGAGACGATTCAAAGCACAGGCTTGCCCTGCTCAGCAGCTCTTTGTTCAAACTGCAGAAATAATTTATGCTAATTAGTTCCCAGCAATGAAAACGAGAGAGAAGCAAACTAAGAAGGCCAATTAGCATAACTGATCAGCAAGATGCTGATATAACAGCTGTTTGTGTATTAAATTTATTATTAAAATTACAAGCCCTGTAAAGAGTATTACAATTGGGCCCCACATTCACTTGTTCTATAAAATTCATTACTACAATTACAAGTCCTGTAAAGACTATTACAATTGGCCCCCAAATCCACTTTTCTGTAAAAAAGACACGACCGACCGTAATTTGTGGCAGTTGAAGACCTCGATGATTTCATTCGACCCGATATGCTTCGCCAGCTGGGTCAGACTCTTGTCTCCCAGAGTACCTTCGCCCAGGTTGAGCCCGGTGCCCAGCAGCACCTGTACGACGTTCCGGTGTCTGTTTTTCATTGCCTGCAGGTGCGAGCACAAGAGACCAGGTAGGTATATAAAACACAGGTGTCAAAGTTACGATTATAATAAAACGACAGACTCACTCTCATGATGCCGGTGTCACCGTCCGGAGAGACGGCGTACAGGTTGGCACCCAGCTGGCACAGGACACTGACCGTAGTGAAGGAGCCCTGGTTCGATGAAGACAATAACTTAATTAGTAGTAAAGCTACTACTCTCTTTCATTCTCTCGCTCTTACGCTCATCTCGAACGCTAAACAATTTGAACTCTAGACAAGTCTCCCACCCACCCAGCCTACCACCCCCCCCCACCTACTCTCGGAAGAACCGCTAACTTTTTCGGCAGCGTAGAGCAGGGGCGTCAACCCTTCCTTGTTCTTCCGTTCCATGTCTGCCCCACTTGTCACCAACAGCGTGACGATGGTGTTGAAGCCTACGAGAGAAAGAATGGAGAAATAAAACGACACATCGTATTTATTCGATAATTATAGTAAACTACAACTCATTAAAATATTCAAATTATTATTGCCTGCACTGTATCAAGGTTCATTTCAATGAATTCAAGCAACAAACACCTACCACTTTTCTATTTTTAACAGCCAACCGGAGCAGAACGAAAAACCCACTTACTATTTTTAACGGCCAACCAGAGCAGGCTCAGCCCGGTCTTCATGTCAACGAATTCGAGATTCATCTGAGGCACAGTGGCCAGCATGGTCTTCACCTTGACGACGTCGTTGGCTTTCACTGCCATCAAGATTTGAACTGCAGAGAAAGAGGAGAATGAGATTTTAATAATTGCTAAGCTCATTTGTGATATTCAAAATTTCTTCCACTTTTTACCACATGAGAAAATTATTAAAAAAAGGACCAAGAACTTTGTGCAAAGTTAATAGAAAAATGAACTTAAAAACCAGCAGCTATAGCTAACGGGTATCATCATCATCATCCACGACTGCTCGTAATTTAATTAATTATTAATCATAATTATTTTGTTAATAAAAAAAACAATCTGAACTCTACCGACCGTTGCAAGATCTTGCCGAGTCAATGTGCGTCCTCGACAGCTGTTGAACGTGGAAAAAAAACACACATACACGTGAACCTCGCGAACATTTACGAACTCGATTTTAAAAATAAACTTTATCACATTAACAATGCATAAATAAATAAATTATAATTGAATCTATAACCTTTTCTTTCTTGGCATTAATGTCCTCCGGTCTCATCAGCTTGAGATTGAAAACGGAAGTGGGAATCTTCTTCTGATCTTTCTTCTGATCATCCGTCGACCTCCGACGACCGGTTTCGCTTTCGCTTTCCTCGCTCCGACCCGGCTGCTTTTCCTTGTCTGCGTCGGGAGCAGCCGGCTTCTTCTCCAGGCTGCCACGCATGATGGCCATGCTGACCTTTCTGACGAGGTCGAGCTTCCTCTGCTCCTCCAGCGAGTCGGCGACCTTTTCGTCTGGCCGCGGCTCCGGCGGTCGAGGCTCGGGCGCACCCCCCTCGACAGACTGAACTTCAGTTTCGACCCTGACCGGGGTTTCCTCAACATCCATCTTCGAGGATCCTTCTTGATTCTTGATCCCGACATCGTCTCTGACCACCTTTTCCGAGGCGGACACACCGGCCGCTTCCGGGTCGACTTTACACGAATCTTCTTTTCCATCTTCCGCCTCTTTCTCCTCATCTCCGAACTTATCCAGTTTCATTTTCTTTTTCTTCGAGCCGGACTCCAGGAAGGACGTCCAGCTGCTCGGTTTCTTACGCTTCAGATTTTTTTCTCCCTTCTTCGACTTTTTCGCCCGAGCTTCCTTCCCGCTCTTTCCTTCGTCATCGTCACTATCACCGCCACTACTGCTATCATCATCATCACTGCTACCACCATAACGATCGTCGTACCACAGTCGACTTTCAACGATGACGGACTCGATAGTCTCGTCCAAATGCTTCATTCTCTCCTCGTGAGATTTCTCTTTCGACAGATCGCCGTCGCTGCCCTTGCCGTCGGCAGCGACGGTCGTTGACGCGACGTCGACCGACTTCTTCGGACGACCTTTCTTCTTCGACGGCTTCTCTTTAGAAGAATCTACTGGATCGGTTTTCAGCTCCTGAACGGGTTCGAAAGAATCACGGTCCTCTTTCTTTGAGGTTTCGGCTTCTTTCTTGTCGACTCCGGCTGGCACGAGCATCCTCGAGACGTCCTCCTCCTCCGACTCCAGCTCGTCTTCCTCCTCCTCCTCCTCATTCTCACTACTGCTGCTATCTTCGTCGTCGGTCGGGACGGAGTTCCGACTCGAGTCGCACTCTTTGACTCGTGTCGTGCTCTTTTTCTTCCGCGCGGCGGCGTCTTTCTTTTCCGCGACGGTTTTTCCTCCCCCGGCCGAATCGCCGCCTTTTCTGCTCGCCGCCTTCCCGGACGCCTTCTTCGGCGTTTTCTTCTTCTTCCCGTCGATTTCCTTCTTGACGCTCGTCGTCTCCGTCGAATCCGTCTTGACCGATTCGACGTCGGCTTTTCTCGGCGAGTCGCGTCGGGACTTCTTATTGGTCGGCGTCTGCAGCCGGCTGCGAGTGAGCCGTTTCGTTTCGGCCAGGTAGTCCTCGGGGATTTCCGCGCTCACCTCCTGATTGGACGGCGGCTTCGCGACTCGGCCGGCCTCTTTCACGCCGCTGTACAGGTCAGACGGGGACTGGAAGAGGTTGAGCTTGCCTACGAATTTTCCAACAAAGAGAAAAAAAATCATCATCATCATTATACCAATATAAACGCTGCATTTATAACAAAAAAGGTAGCAGAAAATTGGGTTTGCATTGAAATTGAATAACGCCTCCGGTAAAACCCGGAGAACTACGCGCAGAGACCAACAGACCATCGTCAAGATCCTTCCAAAAGCTGTCCTTGAGTATGCTGACCTCATCCTCGCTGCTCGACAGGTAGTACCAGCTGTGCTTCGTTCGACTGGTCTTCTTAGACGAGGCTCCTTCGCCCTGGAGAAGGGTGGAAAAAAAATGAACAAAGAATTAGAAAACATAAAGAAATAGAGATGAAGAAGGGTGGAAAAATGAAAAAAAAAACTAACCCATAAAAACAAAGTTTTTATTATAAATCCTTTATATACGATCCTAGATTTTTAATTACTAATTCCTTTTACAGCCCAGAGCCAAATTCAAAAATTAAAAATCCGTTAAAATTTGGTGTTTTTTGAAAAACTTAATTATACAATATCCGATCAAACTGAAATTTTGATAGATTCAATTGTCTCGCAGCCCAAGTCGATGTGCCAAATTTCAGCTCGATCGGATAACGGGAAGTGAGTTAATTTTGAGACTCAAAGTTTGTGACCGACAGACAGACGGAAAGACAATCGAAAATAATATAAAGGATTTAATTAGATAAAAACAGAGAAGTATGCACTGTAATGGATTTGCTCCCTGCACCCCCTTCTACGTGCCCCCTGTCTCTCCGTCTCAGTGGTTCTCCCTGCACCCCCTTCTACGTGCCCTCTGTCTCTCCATCTCAGTTGTGCTCCCTGCACCCCCTCCCACGTGCTACTTAAGAGTAGGAAAAGATCAAGGACAGACACAGAGAAGGAAAAAAAATCAAAAATATAATACACATAATGCATAAAATAATTAAAAAAACATGAAATTTATTTCTTTTAAATATTTAAGTAGCTTCCAATTTATTAACGTTTTAAACGAAAAATTATGAAAAAAATAATAATACACTTAAGCATAAAATTATACAAATTAAAAAAAAATAGAATTTGTTTTAAAAAATATTCAAGTAGCTTGCAATTTATTAAAGTTTTAAATAAACAAAAATTCACCCGGTCGTTCAACTTTTTTCTTTCCTCGTCGTAGGCCTTGACCTTTTCGTCGAAGCCTTTGACCCCTGGGTCGAAGAAATGCCATGAGTTGCTGGCCGAGTCCGTGCCGGCCCAGTGCACGAGGTAGTGCTTTATCCCCTGTTTTTGAAAAAAAAAACAATACGATTATCACCGATTAATAATGATCGTTACTGATACGTAATCATAATATATTTAATTAAGATAGTTCTGAGAGTTTAATATCACTTTATCCTAACTTATTAATATTCATTAGGTTGGCAATCATTTACTTTGACAGGCTGAGGTGGTTAGGGAAAGGTTCGCACGGACTACCGAAGGTTCGTGACGTGACTACTGTAGACCAAACCCGCCAAAGTAAATGATTGCCTCATCAGGTTGGTAATTATTTTTCAAGCCAGTATCAAAAATATAATCAAATAATGATTTTGTAATTTCAGTACGAAGCTAACCCTTTTGTATTTCATTTGAAGAACCTTTTCCACGACTCTTCCCGCTGGAATATTAGCTCCCAATCCCCCCTTTTTCAGTTTCCCTCGACCTCTTCTTTTTCCTATCTGCGGTTCCACCTCCATCTTTTTTTCATCGTTTTCTCCAGCCGGAGCAACGTCAACTTCCACGGAACTGCTGCCCGCGGTAGCACAACTTTCCTTTTCTTCCTGTTTTTCATCTGCAGCTGTTTTATTTACGTCATTCTCGATTGTCTCGCTAGTAGACGAACTTTCTTCAGTAGAATTTCCGCGTTGGCAGACGGTCGGCGAAACCTTGGCGACGTTTTCATGAATTTGGGTGGTTGAAACACCGTCACAAGCTTCCATGTCACTGGCTTCCTTTTTCTCTGGTCTACTATCGTCGCTTTCACGATAGCTTTTTCCGACTTCGTTGGAAATAGCTAAACTTTTTTTGTCGATTTGATTCGCTGATTCGCACAGGTTCGAGGCTGTGCTGTCATTTTCGATAACGCTCAACTCTTGACTGGTCGTATCCGCATCCATTTTCGTTCAAAATTAAATTCACTTTTTTAAGTGCGTAACAAAAAAAATTAATCCATTTTCCCAAGGAGTTTAAAGTAACAGTACGATAATAAAGCTATCAAAACAGTAACACAGACAACTTTTTTACAGTTATAGTTCTTTGTTTATAAAAAGTATAAACATTGATTTATGCAAATACATTTAAGTGAATTGAAATTGTTTTATTATTTAAAAATTATTTAATATGTTTATGTAATTAAGATAACTTTTTTACGTTAACCAAAATGAATTTATCAGTTAAAAATCAGTTTTTGCTGTTAATATTTATTTTATTGGTATTTAATTACTAATTTAAATAGTAATCAGCTTTAACGCCACTGAGAATAATACACTTGAATATGTTTATCACCACAATTAATAATACTCTCATTTGTTCAAATATAAATAAATCTAAAACTTTTCTCTTAAAATTGTATAATTTAAACTTTATAAAATTGAGCTCTATAATTTCCAGTCGACTATTGTTTTGATCCAAAAAAGTAAAGCTACCAGCTGCTTTTTAGCTGGAAATATACGGCGCGTACTGGCGCGTACTTAAAAAATAACTTTTGAACCGTCCTTTATAGAGTTTTTTTCTCTACAATCATGTCAAAACTTTCTGAGGAACGAGATCAACAAAATAAAATTGAATATTTAGGTGATGTAACCGGCCAATCGTTTTTTCCTGCTTTAGTATTTTTATTTTCAATTATCAGAATTTTGTGTATTTTTTATTCATAATTTTAAATTATATGAGTGAAATGTTTATTAAATTTAATTTTTTTCCGAATATTTTTTTTAGATGTGGCCAAAGAGAACCCAAAAATTTTAGAAACCTTTGACATACTTGAAAAAATTGGATCGGGTAGGACTAAGACTAAAACGAATATGATTAAGCACTTTGATTGTTTTTTATTGTGGCTTCGTTAAGGCTTTCCAGCAAAGATTCTGACCTCTGGACAGAGTCATCATGGGCTTCTAAGGAATTTTATAAAGTCTTCTTAACGGCTCTGGCTCAATTGATAAACATCGTAAGAATGATTCAATGAATTAGAAATCTTAATTTTAATTGTTTCAAAACTCAACCAGGCACATTCAGTTCGGTCTACCTCGCCCAACTGAAAGAGAAGCCCGAAAAAAGATACGCCCTCAAGTTTTTGGTCGCCTCGAGTCATCCGAAGAGAACCACTACGGAGCTATCATGTCTCATAAACATGGGGTAATAATAATGGGTTGTTTTGTGGGGAAAAAGAAATTAATTAATTTATTAATTAGATTTTAACCGAGCATCTTTGATGATTATGCGAGGATATTTGCACAGCATTACTTCTAACATCTAGACTGATCTATGTCCTAGTTAAAGATGATCAAATTAAATATTAAATAGAATAAAGAGTATTTGATGATTATTAGATTATTAACGATGATATTCGGTGATTGTGGCAATTGTTCTAATGATGCAAATAATTGTTCCAATGATGCAGATAATGGTTCCAATGATACAGATAATGGTTCTAATGATGCAGATAATGGTTCTAATGATGCAGATAATGGTTCCAATGATACAGATAATGGTTCTAATGATGCAGATAATGGTTCTAACGATGCAGATAATGGTTCTAATGATGCAGATAATGGTTCTAACAATGCAGATAATGATTCTAACAATGCAGATAGTGATTCTAATGATGCAGATAATGGTTCTAATCTGGACAGAAATGATTAGTTAGAACAACCATATAGCATTCATTACATATTAAAATGAGTTCCATTGATAATCTAATCATTTGAAATGTCTTCAATCCCAACCTACAGCGGAAAAGACAACATACTGGGAGTGTGCAGTTGCGTGCGTCATCTGGACAGCGTCGTCATCGTCATGCCGTACTTTCCCTATGATGACATCAAGGTACGTCGCGCTCCCTAGCGGTTTATTCCACACCTTGGTGGAAAGAATTGGGTCAAAGTCCCACCCCCCATTTTTACATAAGATTTGTCTTTACCTCTCTCTGTAATAGAACTTCCAAAAGGAGTTTGTAGAAAAATATCAGTGCTTGATCACTTTCAGAGGCCGAATCTTTACGACAGGTGGCGTATAAAATTAGCGTTTCGTTGTCGAAGTCACGCACTTACTTACGTTGCAGAGTTACTTGAACAACCTGAGCGTGCAGGAAGTGCGACTGTACGTGAAAAGCCTGCTGACGGCGCTGCGACGGGTTCACTCCTTCGACATCATCCACCGGGACGTCAAGCCGCTTAACTTCCTCTTCGACCGGAAAAACAGAAGGTTCAAAATCCGGATTAGTCATAATTTATTCGTAAATTGTTAATTTATTTATTCATAATTTATTACTTAAGTTATTAATAAATTATTAGTTAATTCATTCATACATTATTAATTTATTCATGAATTATTGATTTATTGATTTATTTATTCATAAATTATCAATTAATTTATTTATAAATTATTGATTCATTTATTCATGAATTATTAATCAACCATCATTAATCATTTATTTATTATGATTTAGTATCTAATATTTTTTGTCTATACAGGTTGTTATATTTATTTTTTTTTCGCCCCCTAAGATTTGCCCTCATTGATTTTGGGCTCGCCCAGGAGGTCTCACAGGTGCCATACTCCTCCTCTTCTTCTTCACTGGAGGGGGGCTCATCGAAGAAGCAGAACGAGGAAAATCTCACTCCGAAGCACGCACCTTCCGGGGGCCCGAGCAGGCCGACGTCGGGTCGCGGGACGGCAAAGTGCAAGTGCCTCGGAAAGAAGATGATTTGTACGCTCTGTCTTAAAAGGTTTTTTTTTACGATGCTGTTCCGGTGTAGTGTAATACGATGTAATGCAATGTAACTTAGCAAGCATGTAATGTAAAATTATGTAATTTAATGTAACTTAGCAAGCATGTAATGTAAAATTATGTAATTTAATGTAACTTAGCAAGCGTGTAATGTAAAATTATGTAACATAATGTAGAGGGTATATATAAACATATAGAACTGCATCGAAGCAATCAGCAAACAACTGAGGTGAAGGAGAGAGATGTGGTAGTAATAGGAGAGAGATGTGGTAGTAATAGGAGAGATATAAGTAGATATAATGAACATTTCGTGACGATTGAATTTTCCGTCCAATGAAATCCTTCCTTTCGATTTTCAGACCCTCGCAGACGGCAAGCCGGGCCGGGAGCCGCGGCTACCGACCCCCCGAGGTGTTGATGAGGTACGTCCATCAGACGACAGGTGATTCATCTTCCAGTGTATCATCATTTTTTTTCTCAAATTTTTACATCAAAAATCTTACTTTATGTTACATTTGTTCCCAGCTGCACAACAACCCCTGTGGTTCTTTACTCTAGTGACTCTACAGTCATTTAGGTTATTCTGTTTAAAGTTCGACAACATCTAACTAAGCATTTGTTCTTAGACTTCTAGGCTTTTGCTCACTTTATGTTATCATTATTATTATTATTATTATTATTGTTGTTATTATTATTATTATTATTATCATTATCATGGACATTGATTGTTGTTTATAATAACTTCGGTGTTGGTGCACATTACAGCCGTGGACGTGTGGGCGGCGGGTGTGATCTTCTTGTCTCTGGTCTCGGGGAAATGCCCGTTCTTCAGGAACCTGGACGACATGACCTCTCTTTATCACATGACTGAAATATTCGGGTCGGACGTCATGAAAACTTCGGCAAGGGCCATGGGTGAGTGGCTAATGATAATGATGATCGTATGACCAATCGGTGACCCGTCAGAAAGGAAATGGATGATAGAGCGCCCATCGAAACAGCCCCGGGGTTTTTCCCACAATAATTATAATTTTTGATCATAATCGACGTAACATTTTCGATGAAACTCGTGCAGACAAGAGCTTCATCTGCTCACCCAGCTATCCTCCGATGGATCTGCGAAGGATGTGCGCGAAGATACGCAGCAAGACCGCGAAGAAGAAAGACGCCGAAAAAGGAATCGACGAGGCCAAGCCCGTCGCCGCCGCCGACGAAAGAAACGTCATCGGCGACGGGCCGAAGAACGACGGCCGTCGAGACCGCGATGCGCGCGGCAAGGACGCAGAAGACGACGAGAAAACCGAAACGCTGGATTACGACGAGGGAAAACAAGAGGCGGATTCGAATGCCACCCTGCCCCTGGATGAATCGAATGCCACCCTGCCCCTGGATGAACTCGAGCTTTGCGATCGCGATGATCCGGCTCCGGTTAAAGTCTGGGGATCGGTCAAAGAAAATGCTGATCCTACAGACAAAGATGGTTATCTTCTCAACAAAGATGGCGATCCACTCAACAAAGATGGCGACCAGCCGCCAAACCTCGCCCTTCTGTTGCCCGATTCTGCTTTCGATCTGATCAAGAGGCTGCTCGACCCGAACCCGTTCACGAGGATCACGGCGGCCCAGGCGGTCGATCATCCGTTTCTTGCGGACACGTGACCGCGGGGTTTTATACGAACTTTTTTTTATACGAAGAATTTTGGATGTTTTGTTTTTATGTTTTTTTTTTTACAAAGACTGTTGCGATCGTGTGCATGGGTGTTATATTTGTATTTGTATTTTTTTTTCTATATGCATTGTTTTAGAAATATCGTGATGTTTGTGATGATGATCACGCGGCGAGCGTGTCGGTTGTTGTTGTTATTGCTAATGATGAAAAGGCGTCACATTTTGGAATCGCATCGTCTTGTTTCCGCTGCGTATTTGCATGTCTCTCGTTTTCTATTTGTATTTCTCTCGCTCTCTACTTGTCCGTTTCCTACTTTAACTTTATCCGTTTGTGTGTGTATCTCTTTCTTTCTTTCTTTATCTCTCTCTCTCTTTTTCTCTCTTACCCCTCTTGTGCCCAGCTAGTTCAAATACAAGCACTACAACAACTAGCATCTCTTCCATATCCATCTGATGGTACTTGATTATACTTTATTGCATTTCTATGGCCCCCCCTTCCCCAGTTCCCGTTATCGCCCTCATCCCCTCGCAATGGCATACATCGGCTCAGGAGGACGGAGCGCGCGGAAATAGGGATGGACTGATCGAATGGACGTTATGATTTCTGTGTACACAGACAGTCGTTGTCCGGTGCGTAGGAAGCTAGAATACTGAGTGAGAGATGATTTGCCTTTTTCCATTGCAACTACTACCACCATAGCTACGACTGCTGCTACTAATACTACCACCGCCATATACACGACTGCTGCAGCTACTAATAGCACAGATAAGTCTGCTGCAATTACACTTACCACAGGTAACAGGTAATACCACAGATCTGCTACTGTCACCATAAACTCAACTGCTGCAACTAGATTTATCGTTACAGGCTCAGCTGCTTCAACTACTACAACTGCCGTCAAAGGCTCGACTGCTGCAACTACAACTACCACCAAGGGCTCGACTGCCCCAACAACAACTACTACTACTACCGTCATAGATACAACTGCTCCAACTATAACTACAACCTCTCCGCTCCGCGTTAGTTCTGCAAACATTATCGCCGCTAGCGGACTACCACTCCTGAGTCGATGCTCTTGGTTCGTATATCTAGACTCTCTTCCTATTATCGTCCACTTGAGAGAGCGAATCAAAGTCAATTGAAGAGGTCTCTCGCTCTCTTTCTCTATTATTATTATTATTATTATTACTATTATTATTATTATTTGTTTTTCCGCTTGTTTGTCTTTGCATTCACTACTATCTACTATCTATGGTCCCCTCAAACTCGCGCCGAGTTTGGAGCTCTCTCGAACCTCTTCCGCCTCCCCCCGCCCTACTCTCGTAGGCCG
>OZ022242.1:37888869-37961369 GCA_963978895.1 Erpobdella octoculata | reverse complement strand
ACAAGTTTCAAAAAATCAAATAAAGGGCAACAGAAAAAGAACAAATGTGATGTAATTAGGTGCCAACAAACTTTTAGTTTATATAAGAATATTTTTTTAAATAGTTTATAGCCCTTTACGCCAGGTGTTTTAAAACTGTATTAGCTGTATGTAGGAAGCACCTAAGTATACTTCCTGTCGTGGATCATAATTTGATCTTTTTAACTTTTCCCTCCTCCTTTCTCCAGGCTTGGGACTGGCTTGCAAAAGAAGCAAGGCGGAGTTGTATATATATATATACAGGGTGGGCCAAAAAAAGTGAGACGGATCCCTGTTTTGTTATCAATTTTTCGACCACTTATACAAGTCCAATTGACCTGAAAATTTCCAAATACAATAAAATTTCCGCTAACAATGCAATATTGTAATACTTTATTTAGAAATATTTCGTCCAAGTTTGAGATAATTATACTTGATCGTATGAAACCATCTCACTTTTTTTGCCCACCCTATAAGTATTTATTATTTCAACTGATCCAGGCTGAAAAGGAAGAGGGCCGCTTGTCCAATAGACGTCCAGAACGAAGACACCGACCAATCAAACGTCAGCAGAAGACGTCAATCCAATTCTTTAGGCGACATGGGCAATGTCAAGGACACTTATTCAGAGGTCACTCAGGACAACGTCTGTCCTTTCAAAAGTCTTAAAACCGGTAAATAAACCTAATAAATAAACCTAAGTCTGTAAACCTTTATCAAATTTTTACAAAAATCAATTGATATTATTTGTATTTATATTTTTATTTGATAAATATTTTAGAAACAGGCAGCAAGAATAATGTTACATCTATTAATGAGTCAAATTTTGATTTAAAAACGTCCTACTCGATATCATTAGTTTTGTTTTTGCTCTTCACAGAGCCATCCAGCCTTTCTGGATTCGCATCGGCAACCAGTTGCTATGACGACGACGACGACAGCAGCGACGACGTCAAATCTCGACGTCAAAGTAAATCCAGCCATCGCTGCCACCGTAAAAACCTCGGATCTTCTCCTGTACCTGTTGTACACCGACACCAACCTGGAAAGTATTACAGGCCTTTTTTAGGAGACGACCTTCAACGATCCCCGACGCGATCTGCGACTTCGACAGTCGAAGCCGCCAAGGCGGCTGCGGCACGTGCGGTCTCTGCGGCCTCCAACAACGGCAGTGCTGCAGATGCCCTTTCTGTTGATTCTAAAACCGACCAGGATCAGATGAAACCTCCCGATCATGACCTAAGCGGGAACGACTGCATTTTGTGCCATTCAACTCGCGGCGGCTTCGACCACCACCACCAGCAGCAGCACATCCCTACTCTGTCGGTGGCGGCGACTTCTTTCCACGTCCGCGTGCCGCCGTGTCGCGAGTGTCGTCACGCTTGTCACTGCCTCAGTTCGTCCTTGACCCGATGGCTCAATATGAACGAAAAGGTTTCTGTTTTAAATTATCATTTCATCAGCATCATTATTTATTAACACTGTACTGTCCCCCCACATCAGAAGGAAGCAAATCCATTTTTTGGCCTAAAATAAGATAATCTGTTTAAATGTAGAAAGCAAGACCTACATTATGGTATATACGAATTGGTTTTACTCTGCATAATTTCTGTGTATAACTCATGGCAAGAGGAATCATATCCCAGCACTACTAGTAAAACCTAGATTAGTTCAACGTTTATTACGAGATCACGTTTCAGTGACTTGCTTCCTTCTGCCTTATTGTGGGGTATTATATCTACCCCCCACCCACATCCTTGACCACCATTTCTTTACCTGATTCATTAATGTCGCCATGGTCATCACAACCCTCTTTCAGGTAAACGGAATCCGCCATTTTGAAAACATGGCCGCTAAAGTTCTCTTGTACAGTGTGGCCTGGGTGAAATCTCTTTCCTCGTTTTCCAGTCTCGAGTCAGCTGATCAGGCTCAGCTGCTCGAAGCTTCGTGGCCACAGCTGCTTGTTTTAGGCTACGCCCAGTGGTGCCCCTTTTACATTCGACAGGGTGAGTCTATTCTTCCCACCTTCATTGGCTTCCCTAACTAATCACGCTTTTTAGATAGGTAAATATTTAAACGTCAGGGACTGATCCACAGGGTAGGGGAGGATGCGTCCCCCACCACCAGAGCAGTGTTGTTTCAGTTAGGGTTTTTCAGTTAGAGTATCAGTTAAAGTTAGCCAATTTAATATTTTTTAGTTAGTATTACAGTTAAAGTTAATTGTTTTCATTTTTTCCAGTTAATATTAGAGTTAATAATTTTTTCAGTTACTATTACAGTTAGTATAACAGTTATTAATATAACCCAGTACTGATATTACTAAGCAAACGCTGTCTCAGTTTCACTTCTTGTGCATCTGAATTCCATTCTTTTTTGGTTAATAAAAGCAGGCAAAGTAGTCTGTGCGCTATTCTGGTTAACCGTGTTTCCTATATCATTTTCGATTAGTTTGCGCTTGGCCCTTAGCTTTTTGTGATTTGTCTCCAAAACCTCAAGTTCTTTTGCCACTTCCTTATGTCTATGATTTAGATGTTTTACTTTTCAACAGAGCTACGCAAGTTTCGACCGCGTGAGCTTCCGAATCTTTTTCTCCCACACGTTGCACCGGCTTTTATCAGTAAAGGGTTCGTAACTTAAATAACGCCAAACTCCATTTTCTTGTTTTTGGCCAGAATGTATTTTTAACATTCTTTATATGTCGTTAAATGCATATAAAGCGATGAAAAAGAAAATCATAGTAGAGATAAAAGACACGAGTGGGTCCGGTTACCAAATATAAACAAAGAAATAAAATTTTGACGCATTTCTGTATTGTATTTTCCGAAAACATTTTTTTTTCAGTTTTTATTACAGTTACTACTTTTTTTTACTATTAGTATTACAATTAAAGTTAAAATTATTTTTCAGTTACAGTTTCAGTTAGTACTTAACTTAAATCTCTTTTTTCAGTTATTAGACCAAATTCAGTTAAAGTTACGCTTAACTGAAACAACACTGCACCAGAGTATGAATTAAAACTTTTTGGGCAGGATACCTGGTTTTTGGAAAACGGCCGTATAGTTGAAAGTAAAGTTGTTGAAATAACAACTTTTTGGACAGAAAAAGTGGGAAATATTTTGAATTTTTTACAACTACCTACTCCCCCCCCCTGGTCATCAGCTTTTTGGAAAGAAAAAGTAAAAGTTTTTGAATTTGTTTGGAAAAATACCTACAACTAACTTCTCCCCAATCATCAGTTTTTTTGGAGGAATAAGTGGGAGAAATTTTGGAAATGACGTACCTTCACCCCCTCACCAGGAATTTCTGGTCAACTTAACATAAAATGTTTTTCTGATTTGTTTGCGTTGACAGCTCTTGAAGACTCGCGTTTCAAAGACAGCTGCGCTGACGACGACGACGACGACGACGCCACGGAAGTCGCTGCAGCGTCGCTCGACGTCATGGACAGTCTCGTCGCCATGGCGATCAACCCTACCGAGCACGCCTGCCTCAAGGCATTGGCCGTCTTCAGATGTTCCGGTGAGTCTAACAACAACGCTTATAAATAAATTTCCAATCGCATTTGTTTTGGTCCTAAACGCTGAAAAAGTGACAAGGACTTAAATAAACAACAACAACAGCATTTGTTTATATATCGCTATTTACGTGGCGTTCAAAAGCGCTCTTCATACGGTATACAAGAGGACTTTATTTGTTCTATTTTTAAAGCTCAATAACATTCACACAGGCTCGAGAAATCTTCGAGACCCAGGCAGAGTCTCGACCATTCGAGACCAAGTCATCTCGTCGTTGAGAGAGCACGTCGAGCTCTGCAGCCGAGAGCGAGAAGCTCAGGTGAGACTGAACAGGCTGCTGAAGGTATCGAAGGGCCTCGAGGCGATCGGTCCTCGAGTGGTTCAGAATCTTTTCCTCAAGAAAGAGGATGACGACAGAAAGACACTTCCGAAATGATTATAGTGGTCAAAATGATTATGGTGCTCCACCATTGTACTGTGTCATTCCATAGACACAATCTGTTGCTGAGGTGCACCATAAAGCGGCACTCTAGTGTTAAGACCTTTTAATACCTTTCTATTCAATTCACGCTTAAAATATATATATTCGTACATACATGTATGTACGTTCGTAAGTATATGTACATAATAAAGCAGGCTCTCTCTTCCACTGGCATTATAGCAGAATATTACTCGGAACTTGAAGTCATTGTTACAATTAATTATAAGTTTTTAAAAGATAAAACAAGAGTTAAATCCTACAAGTTAATTGAGAAGAAATTCATATGCAGTGTTTGTCTTATAAAGCCTGTGATTTCTTTTAACTATTAAAGTTGTGAAAAGCTAGACGAACACATAGTGCGTGACTTTTTCTATATCTCTCTCATACACACACACACACACACACACAAACATACACACGGGGTGAATAGTTCAACGACAGCGAGTGAGGTCAGCATCGAATAGGGTCACGGGGTATCAACCATGTAGAATGTCTCAAGTTTTTTTTTTATAGACTTGTTCGGGACTAAATAAAAACATGACGAGAAACAACAAAAAAGAGCGACGAATCGAGAAAAAATTAGATTAGAAAATAAAATAAAGGCAATTAAGCTAATTTATTATGTTAAAATAAATCTGCACGTACGAATATACGATGATGATGTATGGTATATATATATATATAGACAACAATCGATTGGTCATTGGTCGGCAGCCGCACGCCCGAGATTTCTTCGTTAACACACGCACACAATCGTGCTGAGAAGAAAATAAATGGGATAATCACTTCCATTAATATTAACAATTGATAAAATGTAAAAAAAAAGAATGAAATCAATGCACACACACACACACACACATGAACACCAGTCATTACAAAGTAACAAGACAACATACCAAATACGAATGTAACTTATTTAATGTCCTTGCATATTCGCGACAAGAAGCTTAAATAATTATCTACGGGTGATAATCGAGAAACCGAAGATTAATTGAATCCCTCAATAATAATAATAAATAGACATATCAAATATACGAGATTTGAAAATAAACTGTCTCTCTCTCTCTCCAACTAAACGTTAATTCGTTAAAATCAAGCCCGTGTCATCTGCAATTAGTAGACATGCGTGTGAATGTTCGAGATACGATGAAACACGCACGACGGACGAGTACGATATCTTTCTCTCGAACAATTTATGTGAGTGGTAGTTAAATACAATCATTTTGTAAGTATATATAGATGTATGTATATAAATATAATTCCATTTACGTGAGTGGTATCTAAATGCAATCATTTTGTAAATATATATAGATGTATGTATATATATATATATAATTCCATTTACGTGAGTGGTAGCTAAATGCAATCATTTTTGTAAATAAATAGATGTATGCATATATATATATATATATGATTCCATTTACATGACATGTTAGAACGATGACATATCATGAGTCTCTTATCAGCCTCATTTGCAAACATGTCTCTTTCTTTCTCTCTCATATTTGCGTGCTGTGATAACCAACGCCACGTGTCGCATGAAACGTGCATGCCACACGAGGAGAAGAAATAAACGAAATCGAAGGGGAGATAGAGAGAGAAAGAAAAACGGATTAACACACTTTAGCACGCACGCAAATCTTACTATCCAAACTCAGATTTAACGGCATCGTGGAAAAAACCAAATCGTATGTGGGGAGAGAGAGAGAAAAGAAAAGAAAAAATAAAGAGAGATAAATACAGAGAATTATACAAACTATCTCCAACTCACAAAAGTTTTAAGCACAGCAAAATAAAAAAAAGAAAAAAAAACAGAAAAAGAAATCTGTACTAAAAATAGAAACGTCCCCAACAGCTCTCTAATTGGTTAGTTAAACGACCTCTTGATTCAACAAAGAGAAGCAAACACGCAGAGCCAGTCGTGAAAATAAATCAATTATGATGGGAAAATAGAAGGATATAGGGGGGAGGGGTGGTGGATGGAGTGGTGGGCCGCTGCGACGAGCGAGTACCTCACAGGACGACGCACCTCTTCTTCTTTTTCGGCTCGGGTGGCTCCAGGGCCGCCAGGATTGCTTCGTCAAAAACGTTCTTCAGTCCTTTCTGTGATTTGTTGCAATAAATAAAAAAATATATATATATATTTAAGTATCAATTAAAAACAGAGAGCGGAGAACACAAAATAATATTTGCTGACAATGAAAAGCTAAAATCTAAAAAAATAAAAATAAACCAATTAAAAGTAGTAGCCCCCCCCCAATTCAACATCCCTGGCAGAACTCAGCCCCCCAGAATGGCCAACCAATCATACAATGCCAACCTGTGTCAGGGCAGAGCACTCGACGTATTTGACAGCCTTCAGCTCTTTGGCCAGCTTCTCTCCGGCCTCGTTGGAGATGGGCTTCTGCCTGTTCTTCGCCAACTTCTCGATGGTCGCCGGCTGGTCCCGCAGGTCCACCTGAGTCCCCACGAGGAGAAACGGGGTTCGCTGGCAGTGGTGGGTGATCTCAGGAACCCACTTAAAAAATTAAAAGTGAAAATTTAACATTCAAAACATGAGAATATAAAAGAAAGCGAGTAAAAAAAAAAAACTTCCAAATCTATTTTTGTACTTCCTTGAAACCAGTTTGTCGTTTAAATTCAATAAAAAAATCTTGACTATCAAGCCAACCATAGAATACAATACAAACTCGAAAACCTTAAACCCGTCGCTAATAATAATAATAACAATAATAATAAAGACGACAATTTATATAGCGCCGTGTGCAGCAGACCTTTTCCTTGACGTTTTCAAACGACGAAGGAGAGATGACAGAGAAGCAGACAAGGAAGACGTCAGTCTGGGGATAGCTGAGCGGTCTGAGTCGGTCGTAGTCCTCCTGACCGGCCGTGTCGAACAGGCCGAGAGTGTACGGCTCGCCGCCGATCATGACGGTCACGGCATAGTTGTCGAAGACCTGTGTCGAACCGAGAAGTGAATTTAAAAAATTAATTCTTGAGTTATTAATTCGACTATTCAATTCATTTTATTTGGACAACGAGTAGTTCATGATGATTACAATAATTCATAAAAAAAACAAAACAAACAAGTCCAAAAGAAAAGAATCCAAAGGGACCAAAAAAACTAAAAACTTGTTAAACTAGATAGATTGTGCTGGAATTTCTGACAATTCAATACTGTATTTAGTGTATTTCAATACTTTCTGACGAAAGAAGTACTGAGACAAATCAGCACACAAGAACACGACATCAAGTAGAAACATTCAATAAACACAATTAAACACATAAAACGGTTATCTTTCACTTTAGCGGTTGGGGGCGATTTTTTTAATGAAATAGTCCTATTTTTTACCCTAACAGTAATTAGCTAATTATGGCCAAGAATGTATTAATCTTTCACACACCCGGCCGTTAAAGTGAAAAATTACCCATAAAACAACAATAATTAATAAATAATAAAGAAAAATCTCGAAGCGACTCACAGTAGGCACATACTCGGACGGGAATTTATTAGTTGTGTAAGAAATGAGAAGACACGTCTTACCGACAGCACCGTCGCCCACCACAACACATTTAATCGTTTGCATGTTTCCTCCTAATCAACCCCTGAACTGGCCTGAACAAATATAAAAAGAACTTCATCAATGGATCAAAATGAAATTCAAGAAATAAACTGAAGCAAAGAAATAGACGAACAATAACAGGGCATATAACCACCTCTGTTAAATGATTGAATAATTTAAATTAAATAATACAAAACTAAATTCCTCCAACAGATGAAGGTCACAAATAGCTACTAACTGAAACCAACTCGGAATAGTCGTCGGCTTGATAAAATAACAGAAACAAGGAAAGGAGCTATGCAAAATGGCGTATCTCACTTTTGTAAATTCCAAAATAAAAAATAAAAGTGTGAGTCATAAACAGAGTTTTTTAATCTTTTAAATCAAATGCTTTTATTTTTTACAATTACTAAAATACTTTGTTTTATTAAATCACCAGTTATGATATATCCTTTATCTCTATTTGGCTGGTATATTCTATTTCAAAAAGACTTACTATATGGACTTACTATATACCCACCACAGCCGCGGCACTGTCGACAAACAATTTCTATCCATTGGCTGCCGAATGATTTTATAAATGTTAGATTTATAATAGGTAGAATAATAATAAAAGACGCCGTCAAGTCTTGGGCCAATGAAGTGAAATCACTGATATATACCAATGGGTGAAATAATAAATATCTAGATATGAATGTGTAGTTGTATTTTGAGAATAGGTGCTATGTCGAAAACGTATTATTCATATTAAAAATTACCACTCTAAACCGTCGTCGGTGAATTTTAACCAAGTAAGATCTACAGCTGAAGAGAAGAGTAGACAAACCCGAGGTGAACACATTGATTTATCAATGGGTGGACACGGGTGGGGTTGAACCATGGGTTGGATTGGGTTCATTTTTTCTACACATGCATGAATTGGGTTGGGTGGAAATAAAATTGAAAAAAAAACGTTAATTGAAAAAATAAAATTTTAAATGTGGGCTAGAAAATTTAACTTTTCGTGTGGGTCACCAAAAATGGACCCGCGTCAACCTGAGACGAGTCCCATCGCGGTATATTAGAGCTACCATGTAGTTCATCTTTTATTCTTAACGAAATTGACGCATCACTGCTGGAAATGTCCGTTCAATATTATTACAAAGCAAAATTGTGGCTACAAATCCATTATCTCCCTAACAATAAACGAGACTAAAATGGACACAGAGTTGACAAGTGTATTCTTTATTCATGAATAAACGCATACCAGCATCATCATCATAACATTGTACCGTGACTATACGACCGAACCAGATATTAATTATAAGTCGGATTAAATTCACTTACTCGACCGTTTATTAAGTGATGAAAAACGAACTCGATTTAAAATTCTACCGAAAATAATTTAAAAAAATGGCAACTAGACTCGAAACAACTGAGAAAGAGTGAGAGAGAGAGAAATGGGTCAGACACACACGACGACGTACAACCCGTTGCTCATCCCCCTCTCTCTGTTTCAGTATACAACATTCGACTCGCAACGACATACATGCAACACTGATGGAATCATTCCAACGGTAGAATTATTATATCATCATCATCATCTTCAAAGCGTGAAATTGCGACAACGGCTAGCACTGAACGCTGTCTCGTCCAGCCACTGAACGTAGAATGCCGATCGATCGATGCACACGTGAAAAAAACACAGGAAAAAGACGCTCAAGTAAAAGAAAATATTAAATTATAAATTGAAAAATATCAAATTTACAACTACATTGACGACCATAACAGGACACGCACTTTTCAAAGAATTGAAAACGAAAATAAATAAATAAACGAATAAAATAAAGTTACGATCGATGGTTTCTCTCTCTCTCTCCTGAAACGAATTTAAGATAAAATAAAAAAAACGAGAGATGTGTTCGGATCGAAAACTCTACGGAAGAAATAAAAAAAACCAACACGCGCACAAACAACGTGTTTGCTCTCCATTTTTAAACAGAAACTCTAATATAAGAACAACTCAGACTCACACGGATACACGAATAACCCCCCCACCCCGGGAAAGACTAAAAACCCGATACAGAATTAAAAAACATTTGGACCAATGTGACTATGTGGAAAGAAATATCATTGTCGTCATCATCATCCTCATCATCATCCTCATCATCATCATCATCATCATCATCATCATCATTACTTTCAAAGAATCATACAGCTCTTTGAAACGAATACTGTAACATAAACTTAATAAACGAAATGACATCAAATCGGTAAAAAAAATGATAACCACAAGAAGCTAATATTATTCGACAACTCATATATTAACAAATCGTCAATAGGCTATCGGAGAGGTACGCGGTTGGGTTGACTGACCGGACAGGGTCAACCATAAAATGTTGACCTGGAGTAGTGGCGAGCAAAATGATTAGCATTTTTGTTACTATAGCGACGACAATGACGTAAGTGATGAAATGACGACGGCGGCGCTGATAACGATGTCCCGATATAGCGATGTCTACTGACTGACTACACTGAAAGTTGTTTGTAATGCCATGCAAACGCTGCTACGCAATGCTTGAAAAATGTTAGTCGTACACACACACGCCCATATATACGCACGCACACACACACACTCATCATACAAATTCACAGTCTAAAAGAGTTCATGATCGAGGATAGAGAAAAAAAAAAGAGAAAGAAACTTCCATGAAAATATGTAAAATTGTACAAATCCACACAAAAATACTTCTTAGTATGAAAATTCAAAAGCCTAGAGGTAAGTTAATAAAAAACGAATTATCAATACACATACAAAGAAACACAGAGAATGAGAGAGAGAGCGAGAGAGAGCAATACAATGAAGTATATAAATAATTGCATGTATGTATATACGTGCATGCATGTGTGTATGTATGTATGCATGCAAGCATGAATGTATTATTTTTCGAGAATTCTTATTTTTCAAGTCAGTCACCCATTTACAGTAGAGAAGATAAAAAATGCCTAACAACTACTACGATACTAAACGAAATACAAGAACAAGATTAAAGCATATATTTAATAATGATGAATAATTAATATTATACACGATCCAATATTCTATTATAAATTGTATAATTTATAACACGTTTGTAAAACACGTTTACATGATATAATATGCATGTAAACGTGTCTGTTCACATTCGTTCGTGCGTCAAAGCATACACATGTTCAGGAATATATCCCACGTGAATATCAGTAATGCAAACTGTATTGTACACGTAATAATAATTATCGATAACACATCTAGTACGCATGTATAAACACGTACACTTCAATTATCTGTGTGTGTATGTGTGTGCGTGCAAGACAAATCACAACACGGTTGTTAATATCACTAGCAAGACCAACCACTCGTCACCTTTAAAACAAGATGGAACACTTGGAAAAAAAAGATCTCAAACTCCAAACCGACTGACTAGCAGGACGATGCTCCTGAAAGCTGTGCCTCGATCGATGTCGAGAGATGACCGATCGAAGAAGACCCCGACCATTCTCTCGGGCAGATTCCCCCCCCCACCTTCGGATGGACTCGATCAAATCAGACAACAGAGCGACAAATCAGCTAAACATGATTGATTGCTAAAGAATTACATCGTTTACAAGTTACTAAAAGGGCTGATTAGAAACAGTAGTTGCTAGCAGCCTTAGAAACAGAAGCAGCAGCAGTAGTGGTAGTAGTAGTAGTAGTAGTAGTAGTAGTAGTAGTAGTAGTAGTAGTAGTAGTAGTAGTAGTAGTAGAAGTAGTAGTAGTAGTAGTAGTAGAAGTATTAGCAGTAGTAATAGTAGTAGTAGTAGTAGTAGTAGTAGTAGTAGTAGTAGTAGTAGTAGTAGTAGTAGTAGTAGTAGTAGTAGAAGTATTAGCAGTAGTAATAGTAGTATTAGAAGTGGTAATAGTAATGACCAATTATAACAGCAAGTAGGAAAAAAACTTACACATTACAGAGGAAAAAGAGAAAAAAAACCAAATAGAATAAGATAACAAATAAATAAAAAATCAGCTGTCGATTGATCGCAGTGAAGCGGATATTTCGTTAAGTGAAAACAAAAAAATCTTAAACATCGTGTCAAGAAAAAACCATCGAAATAATAAATAAACACGAGATGAGAAAAAAAAACTGCAAGGTTTTTCCGATCGATTTCGATGCACGCCCCCCCCCATACGTACGGTTCCCCTCGGTAGGAAATAAATAAATAATCCGAATAATATCAAATGAAAAAAGAAACAGAAAATAAAAACACTGACGATTATAATGATGATTCTGAAAATATCAACAACAACAAAAAAAAAAGAGTCGAAATAAAACGAACGAATAAACCAAAGCGGAAAACACCCACGTGGAGCGGAGAAATTACACGGAAGGTTACGAGTCCACACTGATGAGAAAGATCGCGGAAGGATCCCGACGATCGAGAAACTACACGGAAGATTCCCGCAGAGAAAGAACGTCGCTTCGGGTTCGGAAAACGAAGCGACTGGCAGATCTTACGACGGGTCGACCCCTGGGGAGGAGTCGTAACTCAAGGAGAAACACCGAGAAGGTTGGCACGGCAACCGCGGCGGTGCTGATGATAGTGGTAGTCGTGATAACGGTTTTGTATGATGATGATGGTATAAATGCATCGAATGAGTATAGGGGAGCAGTAACTCATCAGTGCTGATGATGATGATAGTGGTAGTCATGACAACAGAGCTGCATGATAATGATGTAGAAGATGATGGGTGGGTGCTATAAATGCATTAAATGAGCATAAAAAAAAACGATAGAGCAGCCGGAGAAACCCGAGTTGAAATCGGAATCGGTGGAAGGAAAAGTTCGCCGTACGAAAATAAACCCAGCAAGCACCTTTCCGGTTTATTAAGATCTTTTTTTCTTACATCTAATTAGAATTGAGAAAGAAATAATTCAAAATGACACGATTTCTCATCAACGTTAAATATAGAATAGTAATATTCGTAAGTCACATCACACAGACACGTACTTACAACGTACATAAAAACACACAGATAAAATGATACAATTGGTCGAAATTCGGGTCAAGTCATCTTAAGAAATTACAACGAATCAGCGAACTAACTCTTCGGACCGCCGTGGCTTACAAAAACAAGTCTCTCCTTCGGCGCGGTTGTTTCCGTTCAGTTATTAGCCCGATCGGGAGCGAGCGGACAAGCGAGTGGACCAATGACACAAGAGATATTGAAAACTGATAAAACAAGGGTGCAGTTAGCAGCCAATCAAACATCAGAGAAGGATCGACAACAGAAGTCTGAGCGTGAAACAACAGAAAGTGACACGAATACTAAAACTAGCAGTACATGTGTGTACGCGACGTGTACGTGAATGTGTGTATATATATAGATAGATAGATAGATATATCAGTGTCTCGATCGTGGAATACCATTGGTTGATGTGAAAGGAGATGAGTACCAGAAGAGTGAACGTTTTCACACACACACACAAAAAGAAAGAAAAGGGAGGAGCTAAGAAGAAATTCAAATTGTCAAGACATGAAAACAATTGCAAATAATTTAAAAATATATATATATATATATATATATTTTTTTCGAATAAATAAATTTATAAAAAGAAACACGACATGACTCTTCTTCATTGCGCTATTTTCATCCTCCTTCTCTTTACAACCAATCGAATCTGCAGCCGTCCGTCCGATCAGAGGTAGATGTCCTGCGACGGCACCCAAACGATCGGTCCGGACTGCTCCCCGATGACGTCTTTCACGTTGACGTACACCTCGTCCGCTGAGTCCCCCGTGACGATGGCTGCGATGGAGGTGGAAAAAATTATAAATTAAAATAACAATAATAAATAAATAAAGTAATAATAACAAATATAATAATAATAATAATAATAATAATAATAATAATAATAATAAAGATAATAATAATAATAATAATAATAATAGTAATGATAATAAAGATAATAATAATAATAACAATAATAATAATAATAATAATAGTAATGATAATAAAGATAATAATAATAATAACAATAATAATAATAATAATAATAGTAATGATAATGATAACGAGACAGTCCACCAACATGTGAAGTATTCGCAGAACTCCTGTTCTATCTTGAGCGCCTGTTCGAATGTTTTCTTCGCTTGATCCTCTGTTATCCTTTTGTTCCACTCCCTTGTTGGGGGAATGAAAATAAATCGTTCAATAAATAAATATTCGAATAAATAAACAAATAAACAAATAAAAATAAATACATAAATAAATAATTCAACAAACCAATCAACCAATCAGCCAACCAGCCAACGGTTCTTAGAATTATTATTTTTGGTATTATTTTGAAAAACAAACAATATATTATAAATATAATAACTAATAATTAAAAATTGTCCGCTTTTCTGCAACGAATTGTACGCGACGAATTGTCCGGATACCCAGCCAACCATCCATCCTTCCGTCCGTCCGCCCATCCCTCCATCAATCAATCAATCATTTAGCGGAGCAATCAACCAGTTTACTCACATGATGGTCTCAAACGACTTCGGCTTAATGAAGATGGCAATCGGGAACAGTCCAGCCACCTGGAGACGTTTTATGGCATTCCCGCTGACGTCCAAGATGCAGTGCTTGCCCTATCAAAGAAATTTCTCGTTAAACATCTACCTTCTTCTTCTTCTGGGTTGATTCAGCAAATTCATCAATCCCCTCACCCCAGATACTCCACCAACGAATACAATCATTGCCGTCACCATCATCACCGTAACATCACAGCGGGTATTATAATTTCCATTACCACATCATCACCATCGTAATCGAGTTTATTTTAGAAGCATCCCTTTCTGAGCCATGCTAGGGTTCGACCCTTCATCCATATTCAGTCCCTCAGCAAGTCACGGGGGCTCAGAGCAGACTGCCTCCTGAACGCATTCCCACAGTATCTAACACCACTCACCACAATCATCATCATTATCATCACCGCTACTCACCACAATCATCATCATCATTATCATCACCGCCACTCACCAAAATCATCATCATTATCATCACCGCTACTCAACACAATCATCATCACCACCACTGACCACAACAACCATCATCATCACCGCTGCTCACCCGGTCGGCTACGTCCCTGACGGACTTGATGCTGGTCCCGTACAGGTTGTCGTTGTATTGACCGGCCTCGATGAACAGGTGATTCTGTATGTCTCTTTCCATCTGCTCTCTCGAGTCGACAAAGTAGTAGTCTCTGCCGTCCACCTCGTACTCCCGTCGCTGTCGTGTCGTGTCTGGTGTGAGGGGAGAGGAAGGGAAAAATGGAGGGGGTTGAAAAAAAGTCGGGGTGTCAAGAAATCGTTGCCACCGTCGTAACAACAGTCGTTAATTTTTTTTTTTTAATGAAACCATGGTAATTGTGGTCATTATAACCTTTATAAAATGTTCCCTTTCTTATAAGTTGTCATCATCATCATCACCACCACCACCACCATCATCATTATCATCATCAATCACCACATAATTTTCCAGATAATCTAAAGTTATTCGGAACATAATTTTTTTCCTCACAATCATCCTCAACATTGATTCAAAAAAGCAAAACATTGAAAAAAAAAGAAAGCACTGGGCAAGCAAACAAGCAAGCAAACTACTGACGAGGAATGCAGCTGCTGAACTTGTCCGGGAATTCGAGGATGAGGTCGTCGTTGAGCCTGTCCTTCAAGGGGCCGAGGATGATGACCGGCCGGGAGTACTTCACTGGACGGACGGAAAAATTAGATACGAGTCAGACACGCGGTTACCGCGGAGACAAAATTAATAATTAATTAATAATAATAAATAATTGAAAATTAATTAAATAATTAATAATAATTAACTAATAAATATTAATAAACGTGATAAACTATGTCGATTCCACACGAGCGGAATCGAAGCGTCGGTTGGAAAATGCCGACCGAGACGAAAAATGGAAAATTTGAAACTCACACTCGTGTTGAACGACCGGCTCGTAGGAGAAGACTGGTTCGTCACCGACTGAAATGTACAAGTAGATTGATATTAATATACCAACTTATCATCATTATCATCACATCACTGCCACATTATTATTATTATTATTATTATTATTATTACTAGTACTACTACTACTACTACTACTACTACTACTACTACTAAAACAACAACAACAACAACAACTACTACTACTACTACTATTATTATTATTATCATCATCAAAACTTCAATTTCTATTCAAAAACTTCAATTTCTATTCAAACATTTCATCATAATGAATATAACCAGCATCAATACAACCATCATTGCATACAGTTACCATGCAAGAATAATGAGATATACATATTCGTACATACGTATAAAATATAAGAAATTCCTGACCTTCTAGCAAGGTCAAATACTTTAAATAGAAAACAAACAAGATCAAGATAAATAAATAAATAAATAAATAAATAAATAAATAAACAAATAAATAAATAAACTAAATAAAGAGTAATTAATTATATAATAAACTTTAAAATTCAAGAAATAATAATAATAATAATAACAAAATATATGTATATTAAAAATTGGTTACAAGTTCGAATGTATTTGAACTGAATTGAAAGTAATGGATAATGGACAGGATTGACAGGAAGCAAAAGTTCCAATAAAACAATCGAAAGACCAAGCATAAAAACTTTCATGCTGTGACTAGACACGGAATTGTCAGATAATAAGTTCAAGGCCAGATAAAAAGTTCAAGGTCAGTTTCATTATAAAGTACACCATGCTATTGGACGATCGCGGTGATGGCGGCGGTGGTGATGATGACGATGATGTGGTAACCACGGTTGCGAGAATGATTAGAATAACCATTCGTCAGAGTTTAGAACAACAAGACAATAGTCTTACGTGTATTAGTAGAATAATCCACGCTGACTGTTGATTGGTCAGCATTTCAATGACAAAGTAATTATTTAAAGCATTGTAAAAAAAAATAAACATTTATATATATAGAGAGAGAGAAAAAAATTTAATGAGTGCATAAATTATACTAGTCAACAAATAATATTATAATTAACTGCCCCGAAGAGGCTTGAACGAATATTTTATGCAAATGATTCTTACGCTGTCTTCCTTCTACACGAGCTGAAACGGTTGTGTTAGACTTATTTCAGTTTTTAACAAAGTACAAATATGTCAATGTATATATAAGAGCATTTATATTTCAATTGATGCAACAACATGTCTTAAGAATGAAATCACGATCTAAAACAAAAACCGGCCACATCTGGAAAGGATCCAGAAAAGTGAGATTGCTTGTTAGCATAAAAACGTTGCAAAACGTTGCAACAGTGTCTCGGATGGTTGTTAACATCAAATTGAAGAAAATTCTCAAATAATAAACGACAACAGAACCCATAATAAACGACATTTCCGAAGACATAATATAAAAAAATGAAATGGAGAATCCCAAGAAAAAATACTATATAGACTAAAGATAATAAGAACACATAAAAATAAAACTTACAATCGTCTACGTTGAGGGCATCTTCGCTGCCGCTTCTGTCCTTGACCTTGGTAAAGGACAGCTTCTTGCCAAAAATCTTTCTCTTCTTCTCGTTCGGAAGGGTCTTAAGAAGAAGAAAAAAAAAGAAAATTTGAAAACCGAACTATAACTTTCAGCCCTGCGATAGATTTACGCAAAAAAATATATTTAAATTGAAAAGGAAATCGTTTTAATCTTCGTTCACCGACCGATTTTCCCATGAACTTGACGTTCTTCATCCGTGATCTTTCTTTCCTTTCCACTCTGGAAAAATAAATTTTTAATTTCCTCGAAACGCCATTTTGTTTAGAACACTTGACGAGACATTAAACGAGTCTCAGCACAGACAGGTGATTAGATATACAGATGAATATACGCAATTTAATAATGTATTAAAAAAAGCCATGCTATTGGATGTACGATTAACCAATCGCAGAACGACTCACCTCTTCTTGCTCGGTATGATTCCGAATCCGCCGTTCTCCTCGGCATCGCTGGAGCCGGAGAGTTTCTTGGCCTGCCACCATTCATCGTCGCTGGCATTGGTGACGTGGAGGATGTCCCCGAACCTGAAGGGGAGGCCTCGACCCGGCAGGCCGCTGTCCTTGGTAGGGTCGTAGTCGAAGAGGGCCCTGCGTGCGAAATCGCGTCGAGTTTAAATGCCGTCAAATCGAAAAGCGCAAGGTTGCAGCTATCAATCAATTAATAATACTATACAAAATCAATTCCAATATTCAACCAGCCATAATATACAATCAATCATAATATACAATCAATCAGAATATACAATCAATCAGAATATACAATCAATCAGAATATACAATCAATCATAATATACAATCAATCAGAATATACAATCAACCACATTTATTCAGCCGATTTCTTCAAGAAAAATATCTCAACGAACCTCACGTACAGCATCCTCTTCTGTGTGGTCCTCAAACTCCCGGTACTGGCGTTCATCATCTGCTCTCGTAGCTCGTGGATCTTCGCCTCGAATCTGCTGTACTCTGGACAATCAGAGAAATTGTCAATAGCGATCGCGATGATCCCCACCCCGTAATGTTACCACGGCAACGATCGTAAATAACACCGGCCGACAAACTCGGTATTATTTCTCACTCATGTCATTACTCACCTTCTGGTTTGTACATGGCTATGACCTCTACGACATCTCCCGCCCCCTTCAAGGTCACTGCCGCTTGCTCGTGAGATGCTCCGGTTATGTCGCATCCGTTCACCTGCAAGGAAATGAAGAGTAATTTTTCATCATCTCGATCGACGTTGCCGCCAGGAATTGAACGCTAGAGCCCTGCACGACTAATTTTGTAGGCTCGGGTCCAATTCATAGGCACAAAATCAGAAGCCCATGTCGACCCGTGCCGACATGGGTCTGGCCCTGACCATTTCCTCGGCCATAAAATCTTGAATGCACATGTGCTCGAACCAACCCATGCTGGCTCGGCCCAATTGGATAACATCAATAGGAAGGCCAGGTCCGAGCTCTATTTTATATATATATATATATATATATATATATATATATATATATATATATATACATACCAATAATTTCTGAAACATTCACTTCCAGTAACCCACCGAAAGAAGCTGATCGCCCCTCCTGAGTCCCCCGCTGAGGTCGGCAGGTCCTCCGGGTAGAATGAAGGACACGAAGATACCTTCTCCGTCCTCTCCGCCGACGATGTTGAATCCGAGTCCGTTGGGACCTTTTCTCATGATCACCTTTCTAGGCTCCCTGTGGATTGATCGAGCTGATCCATCATTATAATAAAACAGAAACAGGTTCAATAATAAACAAATCTGTTCCTTATTTTAACTGTTAACCAGGTGGCGGCTAAGCGGTAAAGCGTTTGCCTGTCGGCTTATAGGTCGGTGGTTCGAATCTCACTGGCATCACCATCGTAGTTCCCTTAAGCAAGAAGTTTACACGCATTGCTTAAGTTGAGTGTCTCATGGGGTTAACAACTCCATTCCCTAACCTTAAAAAAAAATAAAAACAAAAATACGAGAGAAAACTAAACAAAAAAACCCTGGACAAGCCGTCTAGGGTAGCATAAAAAAAAAACAGATCCCAACCAGAATCGAAATTCCAACCGACCTCAGCACGTCTTCTTCCCCAGCTGAAGACCTCGGTCCACTGTAGTTGATGCTCGAATAGCTGGAATTTATGTTGGCAAGTCGATTGATGGTGCTGTTGTTGTTGATGAGAGAGTGTTGCTGCTGCTGTTGCTGCACGTGGTGTTGAGGGGGTACATGGTTGAGTGGCAGGTGGGGCATGGAGTTGACCACGCCCGTCAGATTTCCAGTCATGTGCTGGGGAGTCAGAGACTGGCCGGAATCGGGAGCTGCGAAAGAACGTACAAATTTAATTGAATATGAAGACTTCTACACTTTGTGTATCATCTTATGATACGATTATATGCTCGTGTATCGCTTTTTTACATCGACAAAGCATTCAAGAGCGCAATTTTTTTTCTTTAACCCTAACGGCACAAATATCGATTCATCGAACGACCTCCCCCCCCAAAAAAAATAAAACGGGTCACCAACCTGACATGTACTGGTCGGGACCGACGTGATCGTAGTTCGGTCTTTTCTTGACCAGGAGCCTCACGTACTCCTGGGTTGCTTTGAGAGCAGCCACTGCGTCTTCGTGGGTCACGTTTTCCAGCGGCGTGTCGTTGACCTTGACAGATGATTAATTAATTAAATAACTGAGAAGTTAAACCCCACATCAGTGCTTAAAGTGGAAAGCCAGAAAAGTGAAACTGAAAACAGAAAAACCCAAAGAAACAGCAAAGAACTAACAGCTAGCAGCTTGTCGCCGATTTGCAACCTGCCGTCCACCTGGGCCGCTCCTCCGTCGATCACCTTGGTGACGTAGATGCCGACGTCGCCCGGAATGTGCTCGTTGCCGACCCCGCCTGCGATGCTGAAACCGAGTCCTGGGGGGATCATAAGAATGACTCGAGGTGAAGGACGACCATTGGAACGTTAATAGAAAAAAATGCAAAAATGAAAGTGAACTATTTTATGTAATTAATCGATATAAAAAATCAAACTAATCAGAATAAAAATAATGATTAAATTAGGAAAGAAATTAGAAAAAAAATCAATCGTCCGGATGCGCGTGCGTGCGGACTCACCTTTGCTACGTTTGACCAGTTCCAGGAGAACGACATTATCGGTGACCTCCTTTCTTCGCTTCACGACCTGTCGGAATCGAAACGGAAAAAACTCTCATCCCCGCTCGTGCCCGACTCCCGACCTTGAGTAATAAACTTATCGACCGCAGCAGGTGTTCATTCACCGGAGGTGTAAAATCGAAAGAACGTTTTCACTTTTTTTTTACTTTGTATCAATAAAGTAATATGAATACTACGCATAAAAATATGTATATATATATATATATATATATATATATATATATATATATATATATATATAACGTATAGTAGATAAAAAATACGAATAAGCTGTACTCCTTATGTCACAAAAAGTTCAACCAGGTAGTATTTAAGGTCAACACGAGTTACTTAGCGTACAACTAACCAAGCAGACGGAATTCCCAGCCTTCTTGAGAGCAGCCACTGCCTCAGCATGAGTCACGTCAACCGTCGAAACCCCGTTCACAGAAGTTATTATGTCATTGATTCTGGAAATATATATATATATATATATATATATATATATATATATATATATATATATATATATATATATATATATATATATATATATATATATATATATATATATATATATATATATATATATATATATATATATATATATATATATATACATATATGTATATATAATATTCATACAGAAATAGAAAGACAATGAAGATTTTGATTTATTAAAGATAGCTGATTAGCTGATTGCATGAGTAATCCAGTATTTAGAATAATTTTAAGTATAATTAAGCAGCTGACTCGTTTATTCTGACAGATAGCAACGTCAGAAAGGTCAAATGTCCCGCCGGCCTAGTTGAACTTGACAGCCCAGCGAGGCAAAACCCCGTCGGCGACCTTGTCACGAGTCACGGCCGGGACACGGCCGGGTCAGGGGGCGACGTGACGAGTTTTGTAAAGTTAAAAAATATCGTACTTGAGCCTGCCGTCGATGGAGGCCGCTCGATTCTCGATGATCTTGGTGATGTAGATGCCCGGGTCGTCCCCCATGTGCGGGTTGTCTGTTCCCCCGGAGATGCTGAACCCCAGCCCCGTTCCTCCCTGGTGGTCGACAAAAAGAAAATTTTATTTTATTGGCGTAAGTCCATGCGGACAAGCAGCGAGAAGATAGGCGTTGCGGTACTAGCAGCAGTAGTTGTGATGATGATGATGATTATACTAGATATGTTTATGAAGCAGCAATGACGATCGAAATGATGAGGTGATGGTGATAATGATGATAATGATGAAAGTGGTAATTTATTTTGTAATGTGAAGGTGAAATGCTCACGATGGAGCGCTTAAGTGACTTTGTGACAATTAAACCATGAAAAAAAAACGGCAAGCAAATTATGCATATACGAACACACACACACACAAGCAAACCCACATAAAGAACAATAATAAACAACAATTGATAATAAAACAGCAAAAGAAGAAGAACAGCAATTTAAATAACATCTCAAATGCAAACCAACCCGCTCCAGACTGATGGTTTCGTGTTCCCATTCATCATACGCATGATGAACCTGGAATGATGAACGAAACGGATATTATAATAATTTCTAAATATGGATATTATAATAATTTCTAAATATGGATATAATAATAATTTCTAAATATGGATATAATAATAATTTCTAAATATGGATATAATAATAATTTCTAAATATGGATATAATAATAATTTCTAAATATGGATATTATAATAATTTCTAAATATGGATATAATAATAATTTCTAAACATGGATATAATAATAATTTCTAAATATGGATATAATAATAATTTCTAAATATGGATATAATAATTTCTAAATATGGATATAATAATAATTTCTAAATATGGATCATAATAATAATTTCTAAATATGGATATAATAATAATTTCTAAATATGGATATAATAATAATTTCTAAATATTCTCAGTTTATATTTCATTGCTAGCACTGCCGGTCATCAACAACAATTGAGAATTCGCATGTCTTATCTATTCCGACCGAATCTTTGAAACTTACACCTACTACATGCCTACTCGTCATCGACGTCTCTACCAAATTTATTGTCATCATCGTCACGTCTAACGCACTGCGGACACCAGGGGCGGAAACCTCAGAAAATGGCGATGACCGGGTGTGGGGCATACCCCGATGAACTTTTCCTCCTGACTGGAAATTCAATGAACGGTGTGGGTAGGGGTAAAATTTAATCGACTTGCCTCCCAAAATTTTCCACCCCCTTAAAAATGTCACCCAGGACGGACCGCCTCCCTGCTGTGCCACCGCTACTACCACACCACAATCATTATCACTACCACTCTCGATACCAGGGCGGCCTTCACGACCACTTTAATTACATTCGGCATCGATGCGATTTTTAACCGTGTCAGCAGTTGCCCCCCGCGTCGGATAACGACGTAATTATGAGGACGACAACGCCAACGATGATCTTGCGATAGAACGGATTCAGAAAACGGTGTCAGTAGCACGCACACACACACGCATGCGTGTTCCACTCACACGTGCAGCAACCACACAAAAACAGCCGCTAACTAAACGACTCCGTCGAGCGAATTACAAGACGGCTCTCTACTAATCTATCCGGATGTCACAGCAATGCGTAAATTGCCCAATTTCTCATCGGACGAGTTCGCAAAACAACGATGACAAGCAAACCGAATGATGCTTAAACTTAAATAAGTTAGCCGAATATTATTAACGATAAATTAAAATTAATACAAATAGATTTTTTTTTAAATAAAAAGCAAGACCCACCCTGACAGAGGCGGGGTCTGGTTTTTTGATTGACTGGTAGAGAGGAGAGGAGGGACAGGTTGCAGGTAGCGGTGACCTCTGAGTGGCCAGCTGCTGCTGCTGCATGGCTGGCTGTTGCTGCTGGTAGTGCAGGTACTGTTGTTGTTGCTGTGGTTGTTGTTGTTGCTGAAATTGCGGATTTTGTTGCTGAAAGTGCTGTTGGTGCTGAGAAATCTGATGCAACGACTTGGAGAGGGCATTGACCTGGTGGTGGAGCGGTCCCGTGAGCATCTGCGACTGGTGGTAGGTCGGTTTCGTCTCCGGAGATATCTGAGGAGACGGACGGATGAACGGATGGATGAATTAATGGATGAATGAATGAATAACCGGATAGATTTGATGAACCGATAAAAGAATGAATGAATAATTAGATTGATTAATTAATTAATTAATTAAATAGATCGATTAGCGAGTGGACAGAACAAGACGACCAATGACCGAGAAAATTCTTCATTACAGATGACAAGACTAGAAAGAAAGGTGATCACACGCATTAACACACAAACACAAGTTATTTGTATCTACGGTGACATCATTACGACACCACTGCATCAATCCTGTTCACCGCTGCGATGCCGGCAGGCAGATGCCGACAGTCGTTCTAAAGACGCAAACAGACAGCTAACAATACAAACGCACAAACAGAAGCGAACGCATGGATACAGAAAACCCAGGTAAGAAATCAAATCGATAAATACTTTCAGAAGATTAGCATTATTGACCCTTCGTATTGAAACAAATAAAATTTTAACTTTTTTCCATAAATATCTTCAAGCTTATACGGTCACACCAACACACACACCAACACACACACAAACAGAAACACAGACAATCTCATACCGAGGTTCCTTCAGGGGCACCGGCTAAATGCTGGGGGGGCTGATAACCCCGGCAGATAGCTACGGACGACTCCAGCAGAGTGTCGTCCACGGTGTCATCGTTGTTGTTGTTGTTATTGTTATTTTTCGCCTGCTGAGGTTTCTAAACGAGCAAGCAAAAAAAATCGTTCGGTCACAGGAAATCCGTCGCAACGAGGGCGTAAACGACGCGTCATCGTCGTCACGGTAATTTTCTTGCCGTCGATATCGCCACAGGCCGCAACTGCAGCGAGCTAACCACTCACACGCACACGCACACACACGCATGCACGCACGCAAAAAAAAATCTGTCCACCAACGTTGACGAGCGGACGATTACTGGCGATGGGGGGGTTCTCCTCCCACCGGGTGGCCACCATGAGCGTCTCGTCGGTCTTCTGCTCGACGGTCTTCTCCTCGTCCAATAGGGTGACCTCGTAGAATTCCTGGATGTCTGGTGGAGAGAGAGAAACAGACGAATGAAGACGGTGATGATGATAGTGATGATTTCAGCCGTTATGTTCTCTAACCATCATCATCAACATCATCGTAAGCAGCAGCGTTCGCAACGGCAACGACGATGATGACAGTGGTGATGATAATGATGTTTATAGCGACAGTGAGATACGAGCAACAATAGTGGACATCATCACTATAATCATCATCACCACCACCATCACCACCATCATCATCATCATCATCAGTAGCAGCAGCAGCTTCAGGTGTCACAACGATGGTGATAGTAGTGGTGATGATGATGACAGTAAGATACAAGCAAGCAACAATAGTGGTTGTTATTACGACTACTACTGAGTGGTGCTACGTTATAAAAAAAAACACAGCCCCCTGTAAACGGGGTTGTAAATTTCAGACCGGGTAATGAAATATTCAAGCGCCTCTCTCAAAACAACTCGATAAACTCGTTCATATATATATTAGCATTTAGTAATAACTAATATATATTTATAAATAAAATTTAAACTGTTTTTCAATTTAAAATTAAAATTTCAAATTATGATTAATTTAGTGATTAATAATTCAAATAAAAACTAATATCATTAAAAATTCGAAAAAAAACGAAAACGAACCTAGAAGCGCCTGAAAGAGACGGCTCTTGAAGATGCGTATGACCCTCTCGATGGCGAGTCTCAGGTTCTGATCCTGGGGCCTGATCAGGCGACCATAGTACTCCTCCAGTAGTTCCAGTGCCCTGTGCGCGTCTGCGACGGTCGAAGAAAATTTCGACAATGACTCTGCCGACGATAGTGACAATGACGGCAGTGCTGATGATGATGATGATGATAATGATGGTGGTACTGATGATGATGATGGCATTATGTATGATGATGATGATGATGATGATAATGATGGCAGTACTGATGATGATGACCATGAAGATGATTGCACACAGAGCAAAGTGGATGGTTATGCTGGGGGTGGTGATGATGATGATGACAATAAATTTCAAATAAATAAAAAAAAAAGTACAACAATTAAAGTTATTTTGGTGCCAGCAGACGATGATGAACAGAAACCATCATCATCTCATCATCCGCCGTGCTGCTGCGTCAGCTGCTTTGTAATGCAAGCGGTCTGTCGGTCGGTCGGTCGTTATAACATCTAACAGAAGACAATACACACACACACACACACACACACACACACAAACACATGCACACATACACATACAAGTAGACACACAAAGACAGGTGACCAGAAACAAGAAACGGCAGCAATTGTGACAAATGGATCAACAAATTACACGCAGAATGGAGAGAAATCGCATTAACGACCATCCAGCATACCATACATACATACACACATAGATACATACATTCATACATACCAGATGAATGTGATGATGATGATGATGATGGTGATGATGAATCTAGGAGCACCATTAACTAAACCATCACTCCATCTTTACAATACGGTCATGGTCATCGTATAATCAATCGATGACTGACGGTTCTCTATCTTCTTTTTTTTTACGAACAGACGAAAAAATGTCGAGGAAACGATGGAAAACGTTCATTTTGGAAAAGACGAGCCCGACGCGTGATGGTAGGACTCCTCCCCTCCCCTTCCTGACCCCGGGTCAGACTTCAGACTTCGACAATCATCATTACCATCACCACACCATCATTATCATCACTGCCAGAGAATGAATACCATCAATTTTGCTACACCACTGGACTAGATAGACTGATCTCCTTTTGAGGTAATTTCACAGTTCCTGTAAGAAATTGTCTGCAGCGTCTCTCATCATTATCAGCACCATCCTTCACACCACCCCCCATTAGAATCAATGTCATCACCAATGACATCATCATCATCATCATCATCATCATCATCATCATCATCATCATCATCATCATCATCATCATCATAGTCACTTTCTAAATAACAAATTTCAAAATGATAGGGCTGAATTATGGTAATGGAAACAAAAACCATCGCACTTATTATTGAATAATATAATCAATAGAAGATCATCATCATCAGTGCCAATAACATCATCATCATCATCATCATCACCATGAAAGCCATCTTCTAAGTAACAAATTTCAAAATGATAGCATTGTGTCATGGTAAGGGAAAGAAAAACATCAGAACTTATTTTTGAATAATAATAATAATAATAATAATAATAATAATAATAATAATAATAATAATAATAATAATAATAATAATAATAATAATAATAAAATAATAATAAAATAGAAGATCACCGTTTCTACTCATAGTTTTACTGGAGATCATCCTCTGTCTCTCCTCTTGAACCATCTGCTGTTCCGTTTCCAGTCCGTCCTCTGAAAAGAAATTGTCAACAAGTGAGCGAGTGTGTGAGCAGGTAGGTTGGTGGGTAGGTAGGTGAGTGGTTGGTTGGTGGGTGGGTAGGTTGGTGGGTAGGTAGGTGGTTACATGGGTAGGTAGGTGAGCAGGTGAGTGGGTGGTTGGGTAGGTAGGTGGGTAAGCGGGTGAGTGGGTAGGTTGGTGCTTGAGTAGGTAGGTGGTTACATGGGTAAAGTTATTTCCAGTTACAAGATAAATCTCATCTATTCTCAACAGAGAATGTACAAACATGCACATACACACACACACATACAGAAACAGATAAGCAAACACTAAAATACAAATACACATCAATCGCAACATTCATTAAAAAGCAACTTTAATCCAACCGCAAACACTCACGCACACCACACGCACGCAAATACAATCAAAGAAGACTATAAAAACAGCACCAAACAATAAGCAAACACCCTGCAATACAAAAAGTTGATAGACGCTCTCATTGGATACAGGTTTTAAAAAGATACACATGCATCAGTCCACTCCATCCTAATCCACTTTTAACCTTTTCGTCGGACTCATCCCTCGTATCTACCCCCCCCCTCTACCCCGGCAGAGACAAACTAACCACCCGCTCTGCTACTCTTTCATCCCAGCGGTGTAGCAGGAACCTAGTCGATGACCTGGGGAGAGTAGAATTTATTTCCAAAAAATTCCATGACCGGGGAGGGGTTAAACTCTAATCATTTCATTTTTTCCCAAATTTTGCCGCCCCCTCATAAGTACCAATGGGGCGGACCGTACCCCCCGCCTCCCCCGTCATGCTACGCCACTGTTTCATCCACACACTCAATCAACAACAGCACATTAATTCATCAGTCTTTCCGTCTACCCATCCATCCTCTCCTCCGGAAAGTAATTCATTCGTTCGTTCGTTGGTTCCGAAAGTAATTCATTCGTTCGTTCGATCCTTCAATCGTTCCTCTTCTCTGCAGACAGGCCAACATGCAGCTGGGTTCAAATGAAACGGCGGGGGGGGTGGGGGTGGGGGGCAGAAGGTCAACTGTCAGAGGGGAGACTTGAGAGGGCAACTGGAGATAAATAGAAACTGCTGTGATGAAGGAAAATGGAAATGAAGAGAAAAAAAAAGTAAGAGAGAGAAACAAAGAGAAAAAACAGAAATTTATTATAATAATTACTTTAGCGGAGGGAAATATGAGTAATTATAAAATTTAAGCAGAAATTAAATGCAAAGATTTTTCAAAAAATGTCTGTTAGTATTTTTTCTTTTAATGGGGGGTTGCACGACTATCGGCACCTGAGCACAGCCCTGTCAGACTGCTCGATCATCCCAGTCGGGATTGAAATGGAACCGGAGAGAAAAATTATTATTCGGAGGCTTTCCGTCTGGAAAACAACTTTCCGAAGGAGCCGCGGTAGTTTAGTTTCACTTTCCCACGCTCAGCCTCGAGTTTCCCACGGTTCAGTCTCAAGCTGTGATAAACAACTACTACAACATACTCGACACGCTCTGCTCGATATAATTAGAAATAATTTCTACAGCTGCAAGCACTTATCACTAAACCACCTAAAAAAAACTGTTTCAAATTTAAACGCAAAAAGAGGAAAGATGTACCAACGAATGAATCAACAAAACTGTGAACATGAGTCATACATCGACATTACCACAGATTGTATCAATTATGTAAACGTCCCTCACTGCCTTCTTATTATCACGCAGTCACAAACAAAAATTACAACTAATATTTATTATAAACTGGCCGGGTTACCCGGGGTTGTCCAAGATTCTTCTTGTTGTTTAACCCTCTCGCTTTTTTATCTCCCGCTTTCTCTCTGGCCCTGACCCTAGGTTTAGCATACCCCACGTGGCTAAACTTTTTAGATTGCTCCAACGTATCGGATGTGATAAGCAAGCAAGCAAACAAACATATATACATACAGAGAGAGAAATATTTTTACTTGCTATATTTGAAAAGAATAAAAAATAAATAAATACCTTCTATATTTAAAAACAAAATGTGTAATAAAGATTTATATAAAGTAGCTAAGTTTTGAACACAAAGGAAAGCAAAATAACATGACTGATTTATTGATTGCATTCATATTTACATATAAGCTTGTGTAAAGTGTAAGTGGTGTTTGTGGTTATGCAATGACTTGTAATTAGCATATATAATAATCTGCTTATATTAAGGTAGGTGACTTGAACACTAAATTATTAGATATGCTAATTACAAGTTGTTGCATAACCACAATTACCACTTACAGTTTACACAAGCTATACATAAATAGGGATGCAATCAATAAAACACTCTTGCTAACAATCTTAATAAACTTGTTAATATAGGAATAATTTATGTGCATACATTATGATAAAATTGTTTTTGAATATCTCATAATAACATTGGCAGACAAAAGATTGTGTATTTTTATGCAAGCAATGTTTAATTGCTTGACGAAATAAATGCATTTAACATTTAACCGACTACTAACTATAACTAGTTGACACGTATGTGTCTCCTGTGAGATATTGCATTAACAACACGAAAATAATGAACAATTTTACTTAAAAATGTAATAATTAATTGATTTGTTTGTTTGTTTGTTTGTATGTATGAATTAAAATTAAAGTTTAATAAACAATTTGGAATCTTACCAGATTTTCTAACGGGCATACTCATGTGGCTCCACTCCTGTTGTTGTAATCCAGCAGCAATTGAAAAAACCATATAATTTTTCCGAAATCTGCTTTAAAATAGAAAGGTTTTTTGTCTACTTTCGTGCTAAAACATTCAAAACAATGAGAACATTTTGGATTCTGCAGAAAAACATTTCATTTTTTATTGTTTAACGCATCAAGGAGCACACAAATTGCTAAGAAAAAAAAACCTGAACTACGTTTGCAAAATGTGCTTTAAAATACGTATTTAAGAGACTATTTGCTAGGCTCGAAGCAAACTCTGAAGCGGTAGACGAAACAGTGGCCCTTATTTTGCTATTATTATATTTTTAAAGATTTAATATGGCGGAAAAGAAGCAAATAAACTTCTGAAGAACGGGAGTAATTTAAGGAATATAAATATAAACTAATAAATAATTATAAACACCTAAAAAACAAAAATGTAAAAGTTGTAATAAACATAAAATCACTGACAGCTTATAAAAAGACCATGAAAAAATACTTTTAATTTGCAAAAACGACCTGCAAAAAAAGATTATATAGGACCTAAATTTTGTTTCTCTCTACGAATTGTCGATGATTGGAAAAATTTGCTATAAAAAGTCGTGTATTCCAGCACCATAAATGAGTTCAAAAACAAAATCGCCGAATTTTAGGGTCCAAGAAAAATTAGTGACGAAAAATATGGAGAGACTATGAGGAACAAATTACATTTTTATCATTTTACTTTACTTTAGACAATCTAGTGCTAACTTGATAAACTGCTTAAAAGAAAACAAATGGGCAATATTATTTTTACTGGTAAAATTTTTTAGAACGTCTTTTGTAGGCTGTAGGTAACAAAACCATTTCAAGGAAAACGTGTTAGTTAATTTCTTCTTGAATTTTAAAATAGATGATAATTAATATTTGATGTGGAGTTATGGGCTTAAACTCAAAATATCCTTTCAGCAAAAACTTTCCGAAATTGAATTTCTGCATTTAATAGTATAGTATTGATGAAGTATTATTGTCCTATGGGCATGCCAGAAGTGACGACAGGTAACCTGAGATTTTTTATTGTCAATCACCAGAGATTATTAGTAAGACACTTCTCTCTAAACTATAAATCTAAACATAGAAGGAACCTTTCCATTTGTTTCATAAATAATTATTATTGCTTTAAAGAAGCCAGCAATAGCAAATCTTGATCTCGACGTCCGAGTGTTTGAACTATCTCAAATAATTTTTCTGAATCTTATTTTACTTGTCTGTCTGTGCTGTATACTCTCACTAACACCTACAATTGTTAGGGTGTCACAAAAACAAGACTCCCTCAGCTGAAGACTGGTGGAACCACCGGTAGTCCATCCTAAAAAGCTCATGGGAAGCAAACAAGCAAGCATGCACCGTGGATATTAACATTATTTTAATATTTATGCAGTTACTGCACTAAAGTGTTAAAAGAATACATAGATGGATAAAACCATGCCACCACCTGCAACATTTCCAGTAGCTCTTCCCAAAATAGACAATCTAGTCTAACGATAGTCTATGAAAATGAAAAGAGGGTTAAAAGCAGCCACATCCAGCCTTCGTTAACCACTTCTTCACCAGCACCATAAATTAACAGAAAAATATACGGAATAAGCTCAAATAACAGCAGAACCCGATTCAGTTTTATTGATTTTTTTTCAATTTATTAAATACAATTACAACAGAAAACTCGCAGACAAGACCAACAAAAGATTAAAAATCTTCTTAAGAGGAAGAGCACGCCACCTCGATCGTATCGATATAAAAATAATGATGATGATGGCACGTGAGAACAAACAAATGATAAGCAAGTGTGCATGAAAACTCCATCGTTATTCAACCGTGACGTCCGAGCTGATGTCTGAGGACTTAACCGGACTTGAAGAGAAGAATCGCGACTTGGCCGAGGTAGAAGTAGATGAAGTGTTTCGTCTCGTGCGTCACGTAGCTGCCAAAGTTGCGGCCAACGATGCAATGCCAGGTAGGATTGTACTTCTTGTCGAATTCCTTTTTGATGTAGGCGGCAATGTCTTTCTCAATGTTGTATTTTTCTAGAGCCTGAGTGGCACAGTCGACGGCATCTTGCTGCATATCCTCGGACATGTCGGCATTCTTAATGACGGCTTTTCTGTCAGACATTTTCTGTTGAATAAGATAAAGATAAATGAATATTTATTAGAAACTTTGAATATTCGCTGATTTCTAATAATGTTTTGCTCTATGTTGAAAACAAAAGTATTGTCGATAATATAGCTAGCCGAATTCGTAAGACGTGCGTTCTTGGGCCTTTACATTCAACTCTCAAAAAGTACCTATATTCCTATTAAACAATGAAAGATGAGCTTTTATGAAAACGTTTAGAATCCCCTTAAGCTACTTTTTCCCGAATTCAAAACTTTATAGTATAGCATGACGTAAACATCGCTAAGCGACGCTAAACAAATAATGTTATCAATCACAGAAAATTTACAGAGTGCCTACATGATCACACCGCAAAATAAATTAAAACAAACCTTCAAAGTTTTCGAAAAATCGAGCACAGATACTTCTAGAAGCAACAAAATCTGAGAACGACTTCCCACCAAAACACAGAGAGAGCTAAAGCGTGGCGATATGAGCGCCAGAAATCCTTATATACAGGCTTCGCTGCAAATCAAAAATACAACCGCCGATTGGTCTAAATCTCACAAAAAAATCGCACAGTAGCTTCGCACCAATGAAAAACGAGACTTGTTAACTCAATTCACGTTTCCATTGGTCAGTTTGATACAGAAGCATCGCAAAGAATTTCGTAACGCGTAGTTTTTTCTAGAAGCTTCGCACAGTAGCCTCGCACAGTGGCTTCGCATCTAGGTCGTCCAATCGGAACGGCGCTCGAGAGCGCGACCTGATTTTTCATTGGTCGATTTTTGTTTGAAAATTTCGCACAGTAGCTTCGCACAGAATTTTTAAACGCACGGCAACGAGGCGTCGGCGTCTGGAAACCAAAACATGGATGTGCGTGTTTGGGCCGGCGGTGGTTTTTAGCCTTTTTTTTATCTCAGTGTTTTTTTTATAAGACGCGTTTCTTCTAAATTACGGTGAAACAATTAAAAACTAAAATCAGATTGACACTTTTTTTAGTTCTGAGAAATTTCTTAAAACGAATAGAAATGAATTCAATTCACATTTCATTAAAACTTTAAATTTATTTTATTTAATCGAAGTGATGAATAATTCATTTTTGAAATAATTGAGTACCGTTTTAATTGGTTGAATTGATTAAGACTGATTGGGTTATTTGAATGCGAACCATTTTTACATAAACATCGTCCAACCAGCCTATCAAATTTATTATTTTAAAAGGAATAATTTACTACTTCGGTACTGTGTTTGTGGTCAATATAATATACCTACGTGTTTTGCCCACTGATCTCTATAATATAACTGGATTGCGCTTAGACCTGCCTGCGAATATACAAACAGCCTCGGAAACTTCCACTTGCATATTAATTAGTGTGCTATATATAGAACAGCACTGGCTATGTTAATTCTGCACTAGTCGTCAATGGAAATACCAATCACGTGCTTAGTGTATTTTTGAAATGTTTACACTGCGCTCAACTGCTCTGCACTAAATTTTTTCTCCGAAACACTTGTCATTAAAGTTAAAGTTCACTAAAACTTGGGTTTTTAAATTTTGCAGACGACTCAAAACTATATTCGAGGGTCCCCAACAAAGAAGCCAAAGTATGGCTAAGAAATGAGTTATCTTGAACTTCTACTCATCTACTCATTCTACTCTCTACTCTAATGGTTTACTGTTACTGTTTAAGCCACTAAGCTGACAGCCAAGCTACTGAAAAATCTCTGCTTAAGGGTCACTTTCAACTTTTGAAGATAATTATATCCATAAACTTTTTCTTAAAATTATTTTTTTAGGTATGGACTCTAGTCTATATACACCATTGATATATACTATCAATGATATACACAGTATTCTAGATGAGGTTTGACCATAATCAATCCAGTACCACTAGTAAACGCTTGAACCTTGCTTAGTTAAGTAGTTTTTTTAAATCCATCAACAGCTTCAAAATAATGCTTTGAAAGATTGGATTTCAACTTTATTTTGTAGTGGTTGTCACACTGAACCACTTTAAACCATGTTATGTTAAATTTCATTCTGTAGCTATTCTATCTAAACCACTTGAAATCTTGTTATGCTATATTCTTGTTTTAAGCTAAACACATCTATAACCTGTTTAACACAGTAATAGTTATTTAAAGTTTTACTTTGAAATGAATCGATTTAGAAATGTTCCTAATTTCAAAGAAATTCTGAAGACATAGACAATGAAGCACTGCTTTATATTTCCTTGTCATAATTTTCAAAATGAAGATAGAAACAATATAACATTTATAAAACATTTAAAACAACTTATACCACTCTCCTAAATACTTGATATGTAAACATGAAAAATATGAGAAACTTTTAAATGACTATAAAAATGAGAACCCAATAAAAAACATTGCACAAAAAACAGTAAAGATTCAAAACAAAGTTATTACACTAATAGAACTTATGCAATACTTGATATATATATATATATACACCACTCTCCTAAATACTTGATATGTAAGCATGACAAATATGACAAACTTTTAAATGACTATAAAAATGAGAACCCAATAAAAAAATTGCACAAAAAACAGTAAAGAACCAAAGAAAGTTATTACACTAATAGAACAACTTATGCAATATTGGATATATATATATACATATATATATAATATATATATATATATATATATATATATATATATATATATATATATATATATATATATATATATATATATATATATATATATATATATATATATATATATATATATATATATATATACAATCATGAAAAACATACGTAACTTTCAAATGACTATGGAATTTAGAATTTTTTTTGAAACCAGTAAAGAACAAACACGCAAATAAAACCAATAATAGAACACTAATAGAACAATATTTTGTTTGCACAAAAAACAATAAAGAACACTAAAAGAAAAACAAAATGCTGCATCACTTTTTAAAATGAGTTTTTCCAAGTCCAATATTTCTATTTACACATTCAGACAAGTTATGACGAGCAGGTGCAAGCAGGCGTCTCCTTGGCATGCTGTAATCGTGAAGATTATCGCGAAGAATTGCCAATTTTCTGGGACGGCCTGGTTCCCCTGGAGCACTTCCTCGCAACACTTTTCTTCGGCGAGCCAAGGCAGTTGATTGAATAGAAATTGTACTGCGTTTTGCTGAGGCGTTGCCACCTCCACAATATTTTCCCAGTGTGTGCAGTACACTCGCAGCAGCATTCACAGTTGCCACTGTTTTTAAAGTTTTTATGGCAGAGCAAACAGCTGGAAAAAATTGCTCTCTGTTTCTTTTTCCATGACTGAAAATGCGTTCCTCACACATCCTGTAGAATTCTTTTACAGCACTTTCATATTGCTCATCTGGAATTTGAAGGCCTGCAGATTCAAGGTTTGAGTTCTCATGATCTGGGATTGAGTTCTCATGATCTGGGATTGAGTTTTCACAATTAGAGAATGTATCAGGGGCTCCACGATGCAAGCTATCTAGCCATCCATCAACAGGTCGATGTCCACAGGCAACCACAAACATTAATTCCCTAAGATCACTAGCATGGTAATTGTGACCAGCATGTGGTTGCATGGACAAGACATAGTAGATGTGCTTGCACATTTTGCCTGTACAGCCAGCAAAACATGTGCAGATGAATGTTGCTAGATTAACCACATAGCTTTCATTTTTATGTGGTTGAGACGATGAAACCTCAAAAAAATCTTTTGAGGTTTGGGTAATAAGTTGGCCTTCATATTTTGGGAACCTTGCAGGTGGTCTCTGGAGACGATTTGAAGAAAAATCAAGAAGCCTTCTTTCGTAATAAGATGAAAACTTCCTGCTTACAAACTGAAGCATTTGAACCAGATTGAATGCTCTAGTTCGATGGAATATCTAAAAAAAGATACTTTTATAAAAAATGACAATAATTTTTTTGCTGTTTTTGGTTAACTATAACGACTAGATGCAAATAATATAAAAAAATTATGCTTACTGAAACTGAACCAGTAAATTGAAATAAAAACATAAACATTAGCTTTAAAAGCATAGAAATTATGCGGCATGAATAAAAAAATTAACAGAAAATAAACTAATAAGCATTTCTTAACAAATATATTATAGTTACATCTACAGTCAAAAACTTGAGCACATTAAATGCAAGAAATTAACCTGGTCCTTAAGAATGCGCATGGACGCTTCAACATAATTGTTTGTGTTGTTTCCTCTCAGTTTGTTTCCACTTCTGAATGACGAACACCATCTCATTCTCCTTTCCCATAGATTTATCACATACTCAAGGAAGTTCGAATATTTGTTCACAAGTTGATCAACTCGCAGCTGTTCAAACCTAACAATTGACAAAAAATTGTGATTAATTTATTTAAATTGTTATAATAACCATAATAGTAAAGTTTTGCACTATGATAAATTTTAAAAACTTCAGAGCAGTGACTGATAAATAAATATAATTATACTAGTGGGGTACCCAGTGTTGCCCGGGGTTTTTAAAGGTTTTTCTAATGCTTGTCTCTCTCGCTCCCACTTCTTTCCCCGCTCCTGGTCGCTTTCAACGTTTGTATGTATGTATGTATGTATGTATGTATGTATGTATGTATGTATGTATGTATGTATGTATATATTGCATTTCAACAATATCTATATGGTAATATTGTTTGTACTGTCAAGGCTGTTTAAAACTAATAATTAAACTGTATAATTGTTTTCTTTACTTTATAAGTAGTTCAGCCTCTGTTCCTGCAAACATTAATTTTTTTGTCCATGCAAAAAGAATTGGTCGATCTGAACGTTCAATTTTGTGAGAGCTAAGCAACAGCCATCGCCAAACTGCTTGCAAAATGTGAAACTGACAAAGATACTGCTCACACCTGGAAATTGAAATGATTTTACTATATGTTTTTCTTACCTTTATTAATACAATAAAACAGAAAAAACCTACCAAATCTTACTCCCCATAATTAATTTCTGTTAGAAATGATTTATTAAACAAATTAAACAAAGTGATATAACACTTACTGTGGCCAAGCATTCATAAGTGCTGCTTGTTCAGAGGTGCTATCGTCTGTCATAACAAACTCTGGCCCAACACTTTTACCACCATTATAAAAACTGTCTTCTGGCAAGACTTTCTTCATTAGTGTGAACAAACTAGTCAAAATTTCTTTACTCTCAGAAGGTGTAATCCCTACAGCCAAAGGCAATGCTAAAAGCAAAAACAAGCAAATCATTGTCATGCAACAGTAGCTTAATATTCATCTATAACATACTACTTGTGTTTTTTATAAAAAACTAGGATGAATCTAAAGGTACCTCCAGCTTTGCTGTGCGTCATCAGAAGAAAGATTCGAAAGCCATCACGGTCCATGCCACCAGACGAATCAACAAACATGAGTTCTCCAGATTCTTTAATATATTTATGAACTCTTTTCATAAATGGTGTACATATTGCAAGAACTTTAGAACTCTGACAATCTTCTGATGCCACGCATACTTCACCAAACTCATCATTTATCTTTTCAACAAATTCATTAAGTCTGTCATTATTTCCATGTTCTCCATATTCTTTTTTAAACAGTTTTGTGAAAACATAATGACAGTGACGGTAGTCCATCTGATCGATCTGCCAGCTTTACTTCGAGTTGATCTTCATCAGCCAGATTGTCTTCAATTTCCATTTTTATATATTCTAACGCAGTGCTGGGGCTATGACCATCATGAAACAAACTCTCGAGTTTTGAATCCACTTCCAGTAGGACCCTTTGATGCCTTAAGACATCAGCAGCAAAAAGAGGATGATTGTGGGCCCACAGGAGAGTTATTTCACAGGGATATTGTGAGTCATAAACAATTGTTCGTGGTCGTTTCTGAGGAGGTCGTATCTTGACTCTCAAGCTGGTATTACACCCGGTGTGTCTACGAACCCCTAACTAACCATTTCTAACATTATGTATACAATGCATAGTTCGGTTCAACAGAAGCTTTTTTCCAGAACACTTTTGGCTGTTTCGAATATTAAACTGCACTCTGCTCTTTTTATGAAATTCAGTCAACCAGGTATCAAATTCATTTTCATCTTTCAAGTTGACATGGAATGTGGATTCAAATGACAACTCTTCATGGCTGTTAAATGAAATGACTTTATATTGGAACTGAGCTTCGGTTGGAAGGACCTGAATAGATAAAAACTTAACATTCAAATGCTATTGTTTCAAGTTATGATTAATTTCAATATCGATGAGCAAGAATAAATATACAGCACTTTACCATTTTTTATAAGATAAAAAACTTGCACATCTATTGTCTCTTGCTATTTACCCTGGCCTAAGGTCAAGAAAGAAAGGCAAAGAGGGAAAATGGTAAGGAGATAGTTATGTTGTGCATTTAACTATAACATGGCTGTTAATTTTGCCAGCCATACCAGTTTTCTAGGCCCTATTGTTGCTACTTACCTTTGAAAGTGGTTCTGGGAAGTCCACATGTTTGATCTGAGCTTGCAGTTGCTCACTTGTACCATCAGCTGCTTCTGACTGGTGTGCCTGTAATATTGTTTATCACTGGTATCAACATTTTTAGTTGAGCTTGAAGACAAATTATTTCAATTATTTCTATTAATTTTGTTACTACTTACCTTTGAAAGTGGTTCTGGGAAGTCCACTTGTTTGATCTGAGCTTGCAGTTGCTCACTTGTACCACCAGCTGCTTCTGACTGATGTGCCTGTAATATTGTTTATCATTGGTATCAACATTGTTAGTTGAGCTTGAAGACAAATTATTTCAATTATTTCTATTAATTTTGTTACTACTTACCTTTGAAAGTGGTTCTGGGAAGTCCACTTGTTTGATCTGAGCTTGCAGTTGCTCACTTGTACCATCAGCTGCTTCTGACTGATGTGCCTGTAATATTGTTTATCATTGGTATCAACATTGTTAGTTGAGCTTGAAGACAAATTATTTCAATTATTTCTATTAATTTTGTTACTACTTACCTTTGAAAGTGGTTCTGGGAAGTCCACTTGTTTGATCTGAGCTTGCAGTTGCTCACTTGTACCACCAGCTGCTTCTGACTGGTGTGCCTGTAATATTGTTTATCACTGGTATCAGCATTTTTAGTTGAGCTTAATGACAAATTATATCAATAGGCGTCATAGGCTTGTTGTTATTGTTGATACTTACTTTTGAAAGTGGTTCTGGGGAAAGAGTAGCAGCTGACACTTCAAAGTTAGGATCAACTTCTGGCTGACATGGCTGTGCAATATTGTGTATTATAAAATTAATTGTTGAGAGTATTTGACGCAAGAAACTTATCAGCATTGGAACAGATATAATAACAATTATAATAACCGAAACACAAACCAACGGCTTTTTCTTTAACAGCTTCAATCGAAGACGATTTCGCACGTTTTTATTAATACTATTCTAACTATTCATTTTTTTTAATCGAAGGCGAAGCAATGAAAAACAAAACCGAAACCACTCAAACAAAAATTTTTGGCGGGTTTCGGGAAGCTCAGTCTAATATATAGCACACTCTAATTAGTATGCATGTGGAAGCGTTCACGACTTAAATTAGGTGAAACTTTCACTCAGTCTATATATAGCACACTAATTAATATGCAAGTGGAAGTTTCCGAGGCGGCTTGTATATTCGCGACCTGCCTGGGAGTCGCCGCTGGTCGCCATTTTGGAACTCCATGCCTACCTATCTGATGCTATTGACGGAATCTTTTTAGAAGTTTAAAAATGCCAAATTGCGCTGCTTGTAATTGCTTTAATAGACAATATAAGGGAGCAAAACAGTCATTTCATTAAAACCCCCTAATTGTTCGTATATCATGCGACGATCGACGTAAACACGACGGCTGCATTGGTAATTGAGAGTGGTAAAATGGCGGCAGACTGGCGACAACATTTCTATTGCAATAATGGGCTAAGCGCAATCCAGTTATATTATAGAGATCAGTGGTTTTGCCTTAGTAGTGTAGTTATAACAACAGTAGAGGAATAAATGCTTAGCAATTATTGCTGCTGCATGTTTCCTATCTTTTCTAGCTATAGTATAGACTCTATGACTATAGTTATAGTTGCTAGGCGTAGGCTAGACTAGTCTATTCTATACAATTTGCATGGCATGCACCACACCTTTCCGCTTTCATGCCCTACATATAAAAGGTGTATACCTACAATATATACTAAGTTAGAAGAGCTTTTAGGGCAAGCCATTATCGACCACAGTAAGGTAAGTTCTGATGAAGTCGATCTAATAATCAATGTTCATAACTCTAAAGTCTAACTCGTGAATCAAGGTTTTTGCTCAGATGAGTATACTATCAACCACAAGGACAAGCTTGTTGAAATTGATTAACTATTAAAAACAAGTTCTTTCACTATCAATCAAGCTTTCTTTACATTTATTGTGTCCTACTTTAAAGGCCTTTTCATATGAGCCTCCCCAATTGTAGTGTCAATTCACCTCGCATTCCTGTCAAAAGCAAGTCATTGATAAATTTATATCCTCCTCGTGACCTTGATGCATTCAATTGAAAATATTAATAATACCACCAACTGATCACGCCTCACGACTAATATTCTAAAAAAAATGTTTATAGCTTAGTGAAAGGAGTTAGTTAACCCTGCGAGACACTCAACCAATTGAATCATGATAAGTTATTCATTATATATATATATATATATGACCTACTTTCATTATTATATATATATATATATATATATATATATATATATATATATATATATATATATATATATATATATATATATATATATATATATATATATATACATACATATACAGTGGTACCTTTTTTTTTTAAATGAACTTATAATGGTCATCAAATACATGTCAACAAATAGTTGTAAGTAGGTTGAAAAGTGAACTTGGGCGAAAAACACCAATAAGTGAGACAAAATGACCATAACATTATTGGTACTTGTACAGTTGACACCGAGCACCTTAAAACAGTACTGATCAAAAATGAGAATTTGAAATAGGGGAGAGGAGGGGTCGCATGTACACGATAGGTACCACTGTAGCATACATTAGATCTGGGGGGGGGGGAGAGGGTAAGATAGCTTTTACCACCATGGCATACATCTGATCCATTGAGCAATTGAATCATGAAAGCCACAAAAGCCAAATCAGTAGTTATTAAATAGCCAATTTATTAGTTTATTCTGCTTACGATCGTCTTCGGAGTAATTAATTCTTTCCGAAGATGAGAAAAACAACAACACAGAGTAGAACAACGATACGCCTGCTGCATCCAATCGAAATGTGCTACGTATGTATATATAATAAACAGTCAGCCAATAGAATTAAATCTCGTAACGACAACCACGACGATGATGAACAACAACATTCAATCGATCAATCAATCAACAAAACAAAGTTTTCCACCAATCAAAAAATCAGGCCGTTCAACCTCGACCTTGTCGTGTCGCGGCGACACAAGCGACGACGACGTCCGTTGCCGTGTCGATCGTAAAAAATCGGATACGACACTGTAACTTGTAAACCGTGAAAAAAGTTAAAAAAAAACCGAACAAAAAAGCAAAAATCAACCACCGCTCAAGCAAGCGAGTATTTCCCGATTTCTTCTATGGACAACCCCGAAGTCCGACGGAGAACCCAACAGAAAACCGTAGGTTTGTTTCGAATGAATCGACGAGAATGTAAAATTTTGCTTATGTAATTTATAACAATAGAATGGTCTAAAATGGTCAACCGACAGAAGACTTGCATAATCTGAATTTCAAGTCAGGACCAAAAAAACGACGTCGCGATGTACCCTAAAAGGAAGAGCGACGGACGATTTCGAACACTGCCCGACGATGAGGTAAAAGAAAAAACTCTGATCGGAAAGAATTTATTTCATTGAAACGAGCACATCTCCGTTTCTGGGTAATATAAACATTATTATGCACACGAATCAGAAATCAGCAGGGTTACAATAACACGTTCGGACAAAATAATGAAATAACAAAATTTCAAATAAAGCTTTTTACTTTCGGATTGATCGACTACGCTGCATTGCAAGATTACAACGTAGATCGACGTTATAAAACTTAAAAACGAACGGTTGAAATAATTTATTACGAAAATCACAAAAACTGCAATAAAAACATTACACGTAATATATAACATATATAAAAAATCAATTATTAACCAATGCAATGATAATAATAATAACAATATACGAGGAAGGATAAACAGCAGGCTTAATGGAAACAAAAGAGAAATTACCGACGGAGAGTCGAAAGACCGGCTTTGATTCCGTGGCCGAGAGCATGAGGGAGACCCGGAAGAGCACGAGGGGGACCTGGAAGAGGAGGCAGGTTCGTTCGATTCGTTCCGACCGGATCAACCCCATGCGCTGTGGAAAACTGATTTTGACATCGACGAAAGGGGAAAATGAAATGTATTATTAAATGGAAAAAATTAAATGTAATGTATTATTAATGAAAAAAATTAAATGTATTATTAATGAAAAAAAAGTAAATGTAATATTGAGGAAAAAAAATTAAATGTACTAATTAAAAAAAACTAAATGTACTAATTAAAAAAAATTAAATGTCATATTAACTTGTCTGAACACAAAGAGGTGGGTTATATATTTCTATGTTCGACTGTGACGTAAACACGACGCACAGATTACCCGCGAGGAGACTATTTCGGACGACTAGCTTGTATCGTAGAAAAGAGAAAAAAACCGTTCGAGTCTTTTTTAGCAGCCGCAGCTTACGGAAATTTGAGGAGACTCGAGAAACATCGACATAATTTATTCGCGGCAGTCGAGACGAGGCGAACGGAAAAACCCTGTGGGGTACGAGTGAAGGAGGAATGATTAGTGGAGAAGAAGGATGTAAAGTCTTTCTGGACTGATTGGACAAGCAGGAAAGAAACTTGATAAAATGTTACGAATTTTTTTAATAATAATAATAATAATAAATAAATCATGATAATAATAATAACCGACTTCGAGAAAAACCCATGACTATTGCAGACTTGAATAATCTGGGTGAAAAAAAAATCTTAAATAAAATAATATCGGAGAGGCACGCCCTGCCCAACAGCATGCGATATACGAAACTTCAACAAACAAGACAAGCAAAACAAAAATGACCAGTTAAACAAAAAATGACTTTCATCTTTTATAATGCAGGTGTTTGAAAAAACAAACAAATAAAAACCCAGGTGACGCGGTGCGAGAAGTTGCCCGGAGAAGTTTAGCAGCACGCACGTTGTTTCAGCGAATAGTGGGCCAAACGATGCTGCTGCCGTCCTCCCTTAAAGCTCGGACACCTGTACCGCTGTTCGTGCAGACGCGGGTAGCACAGGTGATCGAGAAAGGGCTCGATCGGTCGCGTGCAAACGGTCGACCGACGGGTAGGTAAAAAAGAACAGGTACAAAAGTAACTTGTCGTTGTATAAAAATAGAAACAAAGATTTAGCAACCAGACTGTATGCCCAACACACACACATGTAAGCATACATGCATGCAGGCACGCACACATACATACATACATACATACATATATAATCATTGCTAAGTCTACAACCTCCTGTTGATAAGGACTTGATTTCTTTAAAATATGAAGCTATGAGAGAATGTAGAGCTAGCATTTCGAGTAAATTATTTACATATTATATAAAATAGAATGTATGTCGTTAACTAATGTAAAAATTCAAATAGAATCATATGCAATAAATTATTAACTAATGAGTAAATACAATTGTAATTACAAAATAAAAAAATTATTAACTAATACAATTAATGCCTGAATACATTTGGAATTACGTACATTAAGTTGACAAGTAATTCAAAAATACGATTAAAATTACAAGTAATTATGAGCATTTCACGAAGATGGAAATTCGCAGTATAACAAATATTACACTCGTATGAGTGATCAACTGCATACATGAAAAAGAATTACATCGGTAAAGACGCAGTTACGACTACGCGTAAAGAGTAATTATCCACAATGTAAAGGTAACGTACAAATTACACGTAAAAACAAAATTATGTCGACTCGATCGCCCGGGAGAAAGAAGAATCTCTACTGATTATAAAACACCTGATTGCTTTGTGGGTTAAACAAAACTACTCGACCACCAAGAACATGAGACAACATTAGAACATCCAGTAAAAAAGATAAAACAAAAAGAGGAAGGAAGAAGAAAATGTGGAAGTTTGTGTTAGAAAAACCTCAATTAAATGTCATGATTGGGTACACTTACCTGTCTTAAATGGGCACGCTTACCTGTCGTGATTACCTGACATTATAGTAGTTACTCAGGAATTTGATTCCCTCTCAACTTTTATGCAAGGAATGAACGGTATGCGAAACAGTCGCGGGTCAACAGAATCATCGATCACGTTTACAGTCAGATCGACCGAGAATGTTTCATAGTGAAAACCGTAAACTTCCGTACCGAAAAGCTTACAAATGCACGTCTAAGGAATAAATAGAGAACCAGCAGCATTTTCGGATAGAAAAGGTTAACGCGACCCGATCATTATAGAATTAGATGCGAAAAACAATAATAATAATAATAATAATAATAATAATAATGATAATAATGATAATAATGATAATAATGATAATAATAATGATAATAATAATGATAATAATAAGGTCCTTGAAGCGTGACGACCGGTCAGTACAATGATGACAATTCAGTACAATGATGACGATCAGTGCCGATGAATCAAGACTCAATAATAAAAATAATAATAATAATTAAACTCTGTAAGAGAAATTGTTATTTTATACATCTTTAATCGAATGTAATGACTAGACTAAATAAGTAAATAAACACATTCATACCCAGGTGACTAAATAAACACATTCATAACCAGGTTAATAATTAAAAACGTTATATATATATATATATATAGAACAAAATAACTTAAGAATATCCGCCCGCAATCAAACTCTTCTCCACTGACAGTTCAAGTTTATAAATTAACAGAAATAAGTAAATATTAAATAAATCAATATTTGATAAACTTAAACGCCCTCAAAAATCAACATCAACGACACAGCACAGGAAAGAAAAAAACACAAAAACAACTGGAAAATCCGGGAAATTCCGAGAACCGACGGAATGAAAAGAAAAAAAGAATCTCTGATGAGCAAGGCTCTCGGAAAAAAAAGTTGTGGAACAAAATGGAGGAACAGACGCACGGATGCACCGTGATGGTGGTGATGATGATGATAGGGATGATGGTGGTGATGATAATGATGACGATGGTGGTGATGATGATAATGATGATGAAGGTGATGATGATGATGGAAAGTTTGACGCTCAAGAGAGAATTTAAAAAAGGAAAATCACCAAGGAAAAAAAAACAACATCTGTAACGCCATCACACGAAATTGAATTAACCGAATACATCGACACGCGTGCGGCATCGCCGTCGGCAACACGTGCGCGCGTTGACGTCTGTGCGTGTGTATAAGAAAATTAAAAAAAAAAAGTCGACGACACGACTACTATCATCATCATCACCGTCGTCATCTCATAACTTCTGGCAAGAAACTTGTGTGGTAAGAAAAAGAGAATAAAAGTTACGCAAGAAAAATAATTACCGAAAACAGCTGATAAAAAAACAGAACCTACGCTACGGCCACCAGCGTTCTCTCTAGCAGAGCCTGCCAAGAGAAAGTGAAAGTATAAAAAAAATAAACCTTGTGAATGGGAAAACCCATGACAATATAAAATTAGGAAAACAAAGAAAATGAATAGAGTAATCGAAAACACGATAAACGTAAAAAAAGAAAACCTATTTTTTCCTTTCCTGCTTTTTAAAAAAATGAAGTGCCATTGACTGAAACTTTGTAACATTTTTGCCATTCATTCACTCACTCACACTCAATTGAACGAACACGGTTTAAAACGTCAACACAAATAACCGACAAACGTAAAAAGCACGCTCGTAAACCTGTGATTACACGTAATTTCATCAACTATTTAACACCACTGTATTAAACCACTCACAATTTTTATATAGGTCAACAACTGCATACTGCACAGATTATACTATGACCTTATTGGTCGACCTGTCGACAGCTAGTTAGGAAAAGAAAAAGATGACTTTTAGGAAATTTGAAGGGAAAAAAAACGGCGACAGAAAATCATTTTCCATCACTCCACCTTGAGGAAACATCGCAAACAAACAGCTTAACAATAATAATAATAATAATAATAATAATAATAATGAGGAAACATCGCAAACAAACAGCTTAACAATAATAATAATAATAATAATAATAATAAGAATAATAATAAATAATTAATACTAATTAACAAATGACAACAACTATAACGATATAAATAATCGTACGAAATGACCTGACGTAAAAGTTGTTTTGATCAACATTGAAGCCCCACGAATATATTATTAGAAAAAAAAACAATTTTTTGATATCGCGAACGACCGACCGAAAAATCGCTCATCATGCCGAAGATTCCTTGAGACTCTCGAGGTACTTGACAAACTGATCCTCCTCCATCGAAGCGCAATCGAAGTCGACGTCGGAGCCGCTGGCGGCGGCCGCCTCCTCCAGCTTCCTGATTCGCAGAGCCTTCCTGGAGGCGGTCATGTCGTTGGTCAATGATTTCTTCAGCCACACCTCCGCCTGCTGTTGACTGGTCAGGTGAGACGCGGCCGCCCCCGATTCGGCAGCCAGAGTGTCCCCGGGGTAGGCGCTGCCTCCGATGTAGCTACCGCTGCTCGCCAGGCTGCCGGGACCGGCCGCCGTTGATTGGACGATCTCGCTGCAGGGAGCAGGGTTGACCTTCGCGGGGTTGTCGATCAAGTACGCTTCGCCGATTTTTGAAGCCAGATTGGCCGAGGGCATGGAAGAGAGCCTGGGAGCCCTGGACGGCCTCGGAGGTACGGGGAGGCGGAAGTTTCCGGACGACGTCGCGGCCACCGAGTTTTTCTTCTTTTCGAGACGCTGCTGCAGCAGTAACTGCTGTTTTTTAGTTCTGCCGCGGTGGCTCCCGTCTCCCGTCGTGGCTCCGTTTCCTTTGCGATTCTGATCGCCGCTCTTCCATTCTCTGGGAGGCAGGGGAGGCGGCGTTTCAGGGTGCATCACTCCCCCGTTGGAAATTCCCCCGCCGCCAGCTGCACCGACTCCTACGGAACTGTTGAAGTCTTCCTCCGGCATGAGAGTCGCCAGACACGTCGTCTGAACGCTGTTCTTCTCCAGCGTCTTGTGACCGATCCACACCCAGTCGTTCTCAACGCCGCAGACGCCGCCGCTCCCGCTGTCCTTCACCTTCAGCGGCCGCCGCTTCCGGGCCGCGCCGACCACCCAGTGGACAAGCAGGACGGCCACGACGACGCAGAAGATCACGACGGCGACAAACATGGCGGTCTCGAGGGGCGTGATGCTCCGGATGAAGTGATGATAGTGGTGGTCCGAGTGGTGCGAAGACTCGTCGTTCTGCTGTTTGGAGACGACTACGTGAGCTTCCTGGTTCTTCAAGGAGGGGTCCGACTGGTCCGGACGTGATTTCCTTAAATGCGAAGATATTTTTCCCGATTATACCAAAGAACATTCAAATTTATTAAACTCATTTCCTTAAATGCAAAGATATTTTTCTCGATTGTACCAAAAAACATTCAAATTTATTAAACTCATCGAGTTACTCCAACGACAGCACTATTTCTACCATTTCATCTGCCGGTTTCCTAAGAATATTTCTTTAATAAACTTATAATTTAAAATTTAATAATGAGCTTTTTTCTATTTATAGGAATCACAACTGCTTTCTTTTACGTTTACAGCAGATGAACAGTTTACGTGCTCATCCCAAATCACAAAATTACACGCCCAACTCACTTTTTCGGGGATCCGTCGTAGATCCCGGAGGAATAATGCGAAAAGGAAAACGACTGGTTCAGTCTGGCGGACTTGATGTCTTCGAAGATCGATTCGTCTAAAGAGAACTGAGCTTCGCCTTCGGCCAGGACGTGCCTCGGCTGTCCGCTCCCCCCGGAAGATTTCTGACCGGCCGCGGGACACCTGCCGGCGGACGCCGTAGGCGTGAACTTCAGAGAAACCGACAGACGACTGAACAGCTTGACGTTTGCCGACGGCGGAGCGAGCACCAGCTTGGGATAGAGGAAGGACGTCCTTTCGCTGGAGGACAGGGGACGATGGACTTCTACCGTGGGTTCGACCACGTGGTGCAGCTGGAGACCCTCCCTGTGGCTGTGCCTGTCCGCGGCGCCGTTGCTGTGGTTGTCATTGCCGACGCTCATGTTGAGGTTGAACGAGCCGTGGTCGAGGGCGTGGACGGGGAACCTCGTTCCGTCGCTGAAGACCAGGTGAGCGTTGATCAGACCCACCTGTAATAAAAGAGATGGCCGTATAAAATGTAAAATTATTTCAAACGAAGCTCTTTCCTACGAATACATTCACATTAACATAATAAAAGACACATTAACATAATAAAAGACACATTAACATAATAAAAGTGCATTAACATAATAAAAGACACATTAACATAATAAAAGACACATTAACATAATAAAAGACACATTATCGTAATAAACACATATTAACATAAGACAAATTAACATAATAAAAGAAACATTAACATAATAAAAGACACATTAACATAATAAAAGACATGTTATCATAATAATAATAAAAGACACATTAACATAATAAAAGACACATTAACATAATAAAAGACACAGACTCTATTGCGGGAGTCAAACTCGCTCGAAGGAGAGACGCTGACGACCATGGTCTCGAGTCGACCGAGGTCGGAGCTGTCGTCCAGTATCTTCATCCTCAGGTCGGTGATCACTTCGGCGTCAATCCTGGTCACGAAGACCTTGTCACTGCCCACCATGAACTGAGCCTCTTTGGCTATCTTTCCATCGGTCGACCACACCTAGAAAACGTAACATCGTAGTCATCACTGCCGTTGTAACTGATGAAATCATAAAGTCATTGTCAACAACAATTTAAAACAACGTAATGAAACACTTTATAGCTCTAAGCCCAGCAGCATCTAGCAAGCAACTTAGTAGCAGTAAGTGCCCTTAATAGCAGTAAGACTCACGCAAGCAGCTTAGTAGCAGTAAGTGCCCTTAATAGCAGTAAGACTCACCTGTACTTCAGATCTTCCTGGCTTGAGCCCCTCGAGGATGACGGTCCCTCCGGGACCCGGCAGCAGGCGGCCCACGGGCGGGTCCTTGATCGTCAGCCTGTCGGGGGCAAACAGGTGCGTGACCCTGAAGGGGGCCTTGAACTTGCTGCCGCTCTGCAGGTCGCCCGCTTCTTTCGACGTCACGAACTCGGAGTAGACCTCGACGAACGACGACTGGTACTTCGACCGGCAGGGGGCGGCACCGGGATCGTCTGGGGACGAGCTGAAAAAAGAAGAAGAAGATTGATCACAGCTCATCGTCGGGTACTGAAAGCGATACTGAGATCGGTCCTAATCACGCAAAGATTGAAAGATTAAACGTTCAAATCCGGGTCATAAACTGGTGGTAAATAAAATTATAAAAAGTAAGGCTAGCAGAATGTGAAATAAAAAAAAACAAATTTTGAGATTTTGATTCGTCGGTTACAAAATAGCATCTTCGGTGCGGTTCAAACAAACCTCTTGCCAGTCAAATTTCCGCCGCTGTCGTTTTTATCGCCCTCCTTTCCGTTACCGTTGGCGACGTTCCAGCCGGAAATCTGCCCGAGTCGCGAGTCCGAGAGCTCTATGGTGACGGGAAAACTGGGAACCCAGACTTTGACTTTGACCATGCTCGTGTAGCGGCCGAACTTGGCGATGACGTCCACGCCGGACGACCCCTTCGTGGATCGGTTGGTCAATTCCACTGACCTGCATGATTCTGATACCTGCAATCAAGGTAATTAGCTTGGGTAATTGTTCTATAGAACAATTGAAGATTCAACCAATAACATTATGATTCAACCAATAACATTCTAATTCAACCAATAACATTATGATTCAACCAATAACATTCTAATTCAACCAATAACATTATGATTCAACCAATAACATTCTAATTCAACCAATAACATTATGATTCAACCAATAACATTCTAATTCAACCAATAACATTATGATTCAACCAATAACATTCTAATTCAACCAATAACATTATGATTCAACCAATAACATTCTAATTCAACCAATAACATTATGATTCAACCAATAACATTCTAATTCAACCAATAACATTATGATTCAACCAATAACATTCTAATTCAACCAATAACATTATGATTCAACCAATAACATTCTAATTCAACCAATAACATTATGATTCAACCAATAACATTCTAATTCAACCAATAACATTATGATTCAACCAATAACATTCTAATTCAACCAATAACATTATGATTCAACCGATGACATATTCGTAACCAGATTATGAGGTTACCATGGATATCATTAAAAAATGGCGTATCTTTTTACACCGTCATAGTTACGGTGACCGTTTACAACGATGCTCACCAGTGCCACGGCTTCGTCAGACGAGTGGCATGTCGAAAGAGAGGTGACGTCTTGAACCAGGCCCGAGTGAGATACCGAGAAGATCTGAAGGGGGTAGACAAGGGCTGTGCCGTCTAAAAGGGCCGTGTTCACCATTTCTCTCATCTGGCGAATAAGGAAAAGTTACAAGTTTTTATCACACCCGATTCATTGATTTTACTTCAGGCCATTCTCATCTCGGCGTTATCGTCACTACTGTGAAATTTTCGTCGTCATCATAAAAAAAGACCTGCCAAAATTATAGTAGCAGTGAACAAATGAAAAACAAATTGACAGCGCAGCATCAAAAGTAATCATTACATCTGATTGAGCTTATCATTGCAATGCTGACCCTTCGTTCAGAAAATGATCGGTTGAAATGTACGAGTGCTGTTTTACTCATACCAGGTTTTTTAACTAGGTATCAGTAAAACAGCACAAGTACATTTCAACCGATCCTTTTCCGAATCGGATTCGGCCAACGGCTACAGCACGCTTTAAAAGTCCTTCTACCTTGATGACCGGTACGATGGCCTGGATCTTGTCCGTGTTGATCTGTATCTTGGCCGTTGCCTTGTTCTCGATCTTGCCCAGCTTGAGGTTGCCGTGGTGATTCTCGTACTCGAGCGTGAACATCAGTCGGACCCAGTCCGTCCCCGACGTGAAATTGTCGCTTATTTCGAAGATCAGCGTAAACAACTCTTGGACTCTGTCGGTAAAAGATGACAACGACGTTGTTAGCTGCCAGTGGTAATAATGATCGGGTAGCGGACGACGCGGTCCACGTAAATTTACGATCGATTTTGAAAGTAATGATCGTAACAAATTGAATGAAGTAAAGTAAAGATTGGCATATTTTATTTCGACCGAACGATTATTACCGGTCTGATGAAAGACTGCAGACCTATAAATAAGACTCATTGAGCTCAGTAGCGGATGTATACTTGTTTGGCGGGGAGGCCAAAAAAATGGCAGGAGGGGCCAAAAATGGCGGGGGGGCCAAACCCGGCGGGGTGGGGCCAGAAACAACGGGAAAAGCAAATATTCCGTCTTAAATCCACAAACCCCATTAGAAAATAAATACCGGATGCTAAAAATTTCTTAATTCACCTCAAAATTGGTCAATTTTTCTTTTAAATTTGGTCAACTTGAGCTTTTTTTAAACTTATTCCTAGTTTTAAGTATTAATATTGTTATAAATTGTTTTTAATATTTAAAAAATGTAAATTTTGAAATCAACGGAGGGTGGGCCATGGCCCCCCCGGCCCCCTTGGATCCGCTACTGGTTGAGCTGCTTGCAAACACAAAAAAAAAGGTTGAGATACTGAAACCGAAAACGAGCCAAATTTCCGTACTTATGTCTCTGGGTATTATTGCTTCGCGCCTTCGCTCCGATGATCCAGCTGGACGGCTTCGTGCCGTTTTCCTGCTTGAAGTGCCAGAACTGTAAGATGTCGTTGCTGCTGATGATCTTTTCCAGGAAAATTCCAGGTCTCGTTTTTAACCTGGATAAAATCGAAGCAGCGTATCAGGGGTCGGAGGCGAGATGCAGCCCCTGCGGACCAAGGGCTTGCCGAGAACGGTCCGTGTTGAGGTTACGAATTGAGTCATCGATTCATTCGAACCATATACGCACGATATACAATTTCAAATCAAATTTAGATTTATTTTCACCAACTTGATGTCAAAACTGACGAGCTTAGAGTCGGCCTGCAGCTTAACGGGTACCTTGAACCTTGACCCGGCAAAGTACATCCCCTGGGGAGAATAAATCAGTATGTGCTGATCCTCCTTCAGCTCCTGATTGGACACGAGAAAAGCAAAAAAAAATTAAAATTTAATTTTCAGACAAGAAAAAAATTATGAAAATAGAGTTAACAATTTAAAAACAACTTAAACTTAATAAACAAATATTTGACAGGAAATCTCCGGAAAAATCAAACCAATACCGATAAAAGACAAAAACGACCGCTTGAAATACCGTCACAACAAAACGCCGTCACCTGGTAAGTCGACAAATCGGGCACCAGCTCGACGCTGTCAACGAAGGTGCGAGCCGTCGGCGGGGGAGAGCGGAAGAACTTCTTGTGACACGTAGAATTCTCCATGGAAAAGAGAATATCAATGTGGGAGCTGACGGCACAAATCAATGATAATTTATTCTAATTGTTACTCTTCTCTAATCGATTAGATTACTATGTACTAGAAACAGAAGCGAAAAGATAATGCACCGATCAAAATAATCGTACTTACCTGCTCAGAGGAGGAAAACCGCCCGTGGCGTTTGGCCACCAGTTTTCTTCCAGGAGAACCTGGGCCAAGCAGACGGCAGTCGTTTGTAAGTTGAGCTGGCAATACGATGTGTAAGTCTTCTGAGAGGTGTCCTGTTTGGCGTGGGCGTAGAGACAAAACGTTTTCAACTCCTGACCGCCGTGCGTAGACGAATTCTGATATCGCAGCCATCCTTCCGTCCTGTTTACGTGGAATAAAACCCTCGCGGTCTGTCCCGGATGGACTCTCTTCATCACCAGATGCGCACTGACTAGACAACCTTTGAACCACTGAAAACTTGCGGCAGTGTGGAGCGTATAGTCCGGCATTTGCGTCGGTAAGTCGACCCTGGAACTCAGAGAGCCGAACGACGCTTCGAGCGAGGACAGGCTCGGCGGAGCTATAAACGGCCAGTCCGTTTTTCCGGTCGAGCTATTTCTAGAGTCCTGGAAAAAGCTCTTGCCTACGCCCGAGAATTTGAAGTTAAGGTAGCCTGACGTTGCTGTAAATAGTGTCGATATGGAAATATTTCAACCATATAAAATCATTTTTTTTTAATTAAGAAATTATCTAGGTCACAACAGGAAAGCCACTCAGTTTTGATAGAAAAACTCGTAATAAATTAGGCTATCAGATAACTTTCAAAACAACATAAATAAGCAATATCAGCCCACGAAGTTTGGCATAAAAAAATTAATTAAAGCAAAGATAAAGACTGTGGCCGACTTACCATGGACATGAGTTATAAAAGCAAAAATAAATCTGAACAACATTTCCGCTGGGTGACGCGAAACTCTCACATGATCATTTAGTTACACATATTTTTTTAATTATTTTTTTTTTTCTTGAGGGATACGTTACGGCACCGTTGATGATGATGACCGCCTCATCCGCGAAATAATAAAAAAACTGAGATGGAGAAAAACAAGCGTCGGGAGCTGCTTGTCTCGAGAAATCCTAAAGCGCCTACTAGTACTAATAAACTCTATCTGCTCATTTCACTGGATAAAAGTTTATTACTTTATAAGTAGGTGCGCCTTCATGTATGCATGTACGTTTTTTTCATAGAAAGCTTTTCAAATGTTCCAGGAAGTAAACGATATCAATCGGTTAAATTTAAATTTAATATGCCCCATCTAGATATCCATCATTTGAACAAGGCTACGAAAAAAGCATCTCCCAGGCCAGGTTGCAGACACCACAAGTAACGGATCTAAAAATTTCTTGGGGGGATGTAGGTACCAAAAAAGCTGATGACCGGGGGGGGGGGGGTAGTCGTAGGTTTATTTTTCCAAACACTCGCACATTTTTTCCCAAAAAAAGTAGATGACGTAGGTATTTTTTATCAATTTTACTTTCAACTTTCGAAGTGGTTGTCTATAGGCGTAAAGTCTTCTAAACCACTATAATAAACGTTATCTTATCTAACTAATCATTTTCTATAAACTGGGTATTTCACTCAATTTCTAATTGTGACTCTGGTGGGGGGATGCCTTCCCCCAACCCCCTGGATCCCTATTATTGAGACTGATAAACAAAGAATACTTTGACCTTAGACAAGAAACACAACCAAAAAAATGCTTTCTTTTTTTTAGATTCATTTTATAAAGTTTCACCGATGCATCAGAAGTCATGCACTGGACATACAGAACAACCGAATCTAATTAATTTAATACTTGGACGATAACAAACAAACAAAAATACCTAAAGCGGTAAGTTGGAAATCCCCAAGCATTCAAAAATAGCTTAATCTTTATAACATTGTTACATGTAAATACACGAAAGCTGGTGATGACATTATCGACCTATGCCAAGCGAGTATAAAGTGAGCAGCTGTCAGCAAACGTATCATCATAGAGGTCGCCGAGAAATGAAAATACTAATCTGGCTCGCAAATCCCTCTCACGTATCAAACGAAACGACTTGTTAGTTAGTCGACGATGCGGAAGAGTGATATAGAAAAATAATTTCAATATCCATGTAGCCGTTTCTACGACTCAAACGATCATGCGGAAATAAATTACAAACTTTGGCCCATTGCGATCGATTATTATAAACGAGTTTAAAAATCTTACACAGGATGTTACGATTTTAAATAAACTGTCTCTAAAATGATGGACACGTGTGTGGAGCTTTTCGTGTGCAAAGTCGTGAACAATAATTGCGGAGTTTTCTCTAAAATTCATGAACAATAAGTGTAAAGTTTTCTTGAAATTCATCAACAGTAATTGTAGAGTTTATTTCTATTTGAGGAAAAATTAAAATGTAAAACTAAATGAAAAGGCACAAAAGGATAAAATGCAAATTTCCAGTGAAATTCTATCCAAGACAAAATAATTTTCAAAAATCATACAATCGGAGATGGAGAAAGCGACTATCGTTCGTCTCGAAAAATGACCAGATTCTTGCACGCGTGACGTCTTATGTGCGTGCGTGAACGGCACACGCACACATATGTAAACACACGCGTGCACGCACGCAAGGAAGATGTTGTAGAATTGAAAAAAAAAACGATAATGCGACTGTAAAAATATTCTGAATATAACAGAAAATAGAGAAACTAAAAAGTATAAACTTAATTACTTAATTAACCTAAAATTATACGGAAAAAATAATTGCAACAGACCGACCGATCGAGCACAGAGGACTGACTTGACAGACAAACGTAGACTCGAATAAGAAATCATAACAATAACAACTGCTCGAAAGAGTAAACTAAAAACAGGAATAATAATAATTATTTATTCATTTATATATATAGCGCCAGAATGAGAGACTGAGGTGCTTGCGAAGGAACAAAGCGAAAAGAAAAGAAGAGCTAGTGTTTTGTTCTGAATCTAAAAACGTTTTGATACGGCGGAAAATATACGACTGAAAAATAAAAAAATGGGCTGTGATCATCTTAGGTTGGTTCTTCACGCGTGACCGACTGAGCAATACGAGAGAAAGAATAAAAATTAAACAAGCGAATGATCAAGCTTTCGAGTGTGTGATCGTACGATCGAGTATGTGATCGAACGATCGAGTTTGTGATAGAACGATCGAGTATGTGATCGAATGATCAAGTATGTGATCGAACGATAATGATCAAGAATTGTGATCAAACAATCAAGCATGTGATCAAGCAATCAAATATGTGATCAAAAGATCAAGCACATGATCAAACGATCAAGCATATGATCCAACGAACAAACGACCTATCGATGACCCAATAGCAACAACAAAAATCTTCCATTTTTTTCATGCATTAAATCAGAGAACAAGCTCATGTCCTTACGAATAAAAAACAATGTTCATAATCGAAAATTAATCATACAAACAAACAAACGGATTTGTAGGTAAAACTTTTGATGACGCATTTCATAGTTAATAAGATCACTCTCACTCTTTCTATCACTATCTCCCTATCTCATGATTGAACCAACCAACCATTTAGAGACTAAAACTCGCATTAATACATATTTGGAACATAAACAATAGCATCATCATCATCATCATCATTACACACTAATCGCCATTATCATCATCATCAGCACTTTTTCGGCTTCTTTTTCCTGAACTTGGGACTCTTCGTGGTCAGCTTAATGGATTCGGTGGTCTGCAGTTGCATGCGTGCCAGCTGGTCTTTCTTCACTTTGAGTACCATCTTCGTCAGGTTGACAAACATCTGGCAAGAGTTTCATCATCATCATCATCATCATCATTACCATCATCACCACCATCATTATCATAATCATCATCATCAACATCATAATAATAATCATCATCATAATCATAAGCATCAGTGGGTGCTGCTGGTATAGCGGTAAAGCATTCGCCTGTAGACATTAGAGTTGGCGGTTCGAATCCCGCCGGCGTCACCAGCTCTGTAAGGGGTGTGGGTAGGCAGGCACCTATAAATGGCTGCTTCTTGTTGTTCTTTGAGTGAGTAAAAGTTAGATAAATTAGGTGATTTGTAGCCTAGACATCTAAAGACTGGGACCATGTAAAACAAATTAAACTTAATTTATTATTTTAATAAATGAAACCGGGTTATTATTATTATCGTTATTATTATTATTACACTGCGGGTAATTCCCCTTGTAAACTTACTTCGCGAATATTAATGTCTTGCTTGGCGCTCGACTCGTAGAACGGGATGTTCAGTTGTTCGGATATGGATCGGATCTCGTTGGTCGATACCACCCTGTCTTCAGCTCGATCCACCTTGTTGCCAACTGACAATCGATTAACATAATTTATTCAATTAGCTCGACCATTTTCAAGTACAGCAATTAACATAATAAATGTAACAAATGTGTAAAAATGTTTTATATCTGGTTGAATTAACATAATTTATGAAAGTGGATCAACAACAACAAAACTAAGACTTAAGATGAAACAGATGAGCAATAAAGCCTAGGCTGTGGAAACAATCAACCGCGTTGTTAGAAAATCCGAAATCGGAAGAACCTACCGATGACCTTGCAGACCGAGTCGCAGTTCTGATCTATCTCATAGAGCCACCGTTTGACGTTGTGGAAAGATTCTGCCGAAGTGACGTCGAATACGATTATGACGCCGTGCGTCCCCCTGTAGTACCTGCCGACCGGAGAAGAAACGAAACGCGATGCAACTTAACAATTCGAGTTAAATTACACTGAAACAATCAAAATTTAACGTCAAATAAATATCAATGTGATAAAATTTAATTTAAATTGCATTAAAATAAATTATTTATTTTTGTATTTTTTTTTATAATAATTTATAGTCCTTTACACCAGGTGTTTTAAGACTGTAATTGTGTTTTGTTCGAAGCACCTCAGTACTTCCTGTCGTTAATCCTAACTTTTCCATCCTCCTTTCTTCACAGGCTCGTGACTGGCTTGCAAAGCAAAAGCAAGGAGGAGTCATAAAATAATTTAAATTTAACGTCAAATAAATATCAACGCGATGAGAAAAGTCATCCGCTTACGTCGACGTTATGGTCCTGAATCTCTCCTGACCGGCAGTGTCCCAGACCTGGAGTTTGACTCGCTCGTCATCTATGGTCATCGTTTGGATCTTAAAGTCGACTCCTATGGTCGACACGTACGTACCTGCGTGGGTTTAGTTAGATCGATCAACTATTTTGGATATTTATGTAGTGCTTTTTACATAATTATTAATATATTTTTATTGCTCTTTTACTGATCCATATACTTTTAAATTTAACTTTTTTATTAAATTAAAAACTCAAAAAACCCTTTTTTTATTATTCCAGAAACAAAAAAAATTCTTAATTTTTATAATTTAAATAAATCTTGAAAAAAAAATTCAAACTGCTATAAAAAAGACCAACCTGAGAATTCATCTCCGGCAAACCTCTGCAGCATGCAACTTTTACCGACACCTACAAGCGATGCAGAGAAAAAAATAAACATTGAAAGACAAAAAATTTTTTTACGATATATGCATAGATTTGAATAAATTTCTCCGCAATCATTTACTTTGACGGGCTGAGGTGGTTAGGGAAAGGTTCGCAACGGGACCACTTTTGGTTCGTCACGTGACTACTGTAGGCCAAACCTGTCGAAGTAAATGATTATACATCTCTCCTGATTGGTCAGCACATCAAAATTGATGCTTCTAAAAGGCACGCTGCTGACCGGAGGACCTGCCGTGTGATCAACTCCCTTCACATGATTATTTTAGAAAACTCTACCGGACACTACAGGATTGGTAGGGCGAGAAAAATTCGCTCAAAGGAATATCATCCTGATCTGGTCTTTTTTAAATCATCTAAATTTTTTTAGCTTAGCTTAGAATTTAGAAATACTTCAATCAATCACTACTACTACTACAAATCTTCCTTTATAGAGAAAAAATTATTTACTCATAAAATTCCATTCACTTTAGATAAAATTCATCTTTTGATGATTATATAAAGAATAAATAAATTACTTATTTTTTAAACCGAGAATAAGAGAATATTATAAATGATTCAGCTCACCACTGTCACCGATTATTAGTAGCTTGAACAAATGGTCGTAATCCTTTGCCATTTATTAATTTTATTTATTTTTTAATAGTGATGTTTCAGATGTTTGTGTTTCCATAAAACAAGAACAAGAAACAACGACAGTATCTCGGGAAGATGAAAACTATGAAGAAATGTTGGTTGTTTGTCGGCTCGAATGTTTACAAAATAAAATAGAAATTCGTGGGTGCGTTTGTCGCGATTTAAAATGTCAAAAACAATCTAAAATTACTATATTTTTGTGTGTAAACTTGTGTCATAGCATACTTTAAAAATCTATTTTGTTTCAACAAAAAACCTGGGCTAGCGTCTCAACGGCTAGCTGGGCGGCAACAAATCGTGCGGTCAGGAGCGGATACAGAATCGTGAGAATACGATTATATTTAAAATCTAAATTAAAAAATTGTTTTAAATGCTTTGTGTAATTTAATAATATATTACTGTAGAACAGTGTTGTAATGACCCAGACAATGCACGTGCATTTACAAGCTTAATTCTTGAGAGAAAGACTGGAAAAATAAATTGTCACCATTAAACTTGAAATATTTTTTAGCTTTTAAAATAACCACAACTTCTACCACATTTCAAAATTATTATCTATAAAAAGTTTTAGGTGAGTACACTTGTAGACAAACAAGCCCAGGAGGCAGGAACGCATCAAAGTTCCCAACCTTATAACCGTTATTTATAGAGTTTAGAGTTTATAGCCTATTAAACTAGTAGCCGCTTACCTTAACTTTTACTTTACCTTTATTAGGCAAACTTCCCAAGTTTTAATTCTGATTCGTACTTGCAATTCACCTTGACCTTGTTCAACAACTGTTCTTTGATCCGGACTGTCTCCATCCGAAAATAAAAGGTCAAAAAAGGAGGAATAGTTAACGAATTCAAATATTGAAGAATAATTGACTTTCTACTAATTTACCTACGTGATGTGGTCTGTCAACAGAGTTTTTCTTCGAGCGGTATGTAGCAGTAGTAGAGGAAACCATGGAATTAGTAATTTCATTAAGCAGGTATCTCCAAATCCGAATGCGGTAAAAATCCATCATAGAACTGGATTTAGATGTCTGTCATCTGGACCTGAAGAAGAGGGTTTGATTTTATAATTCGAGTTTTAAGTCAAAATAAATTATTGGTCTCATTATTCAATCATCTACTTACATTTTAAGTCAAATGAATCATATTTTAGAAAATCTAAGCTTTAAAAATATCTTTAAAATATTATTTAATATATATATATGGCTAATTCTTATTGACAACAACATAATTCATTAACATGTTAAACTATTTTATATTTATTAATCTCTCCTTTGTTAAAAGAAGCTGAAGTTATCGATATGGAAAAGATGAATAGCATCATCAAGAACCGAAGGCTAGTCCTGATAGACGTAAGACGTCCCGAAGAGATTAAAGAGGAGGGATGCATTCCCACTGCTGTGAACATCAACGGTAAATTTTTCAACTCCGGCTTTGCCCGGGGGTACTAATCGTTCCGCCGTGTTTATAAAGTACCCGGGGGAGGAGGTCATGTTATGCATGATAGTAATTAGTTTTATGTTTATATTGTTAATGATGAGTTGGATAAGTGAGGCTTGGATTGTTTCGATCAAGCTCACACAAATGTTACTTTAGGAATAGTAGATTTAATAAGAATAACCACTTTTGCAAGCCAGTCCCAAGCCTGAGTAAAGGAGGAGGGAAAGGAAAAAAGTCAAATTATGATCAGCGACAGGAAATACTTTGATACATACTGCTAATTGAGTCTTAAAACACCTGGTGCAAAAGACTATAAATGTTATAAAAAAAAAAATTAATAATCAATTAATGTAATGATTAAGTTTGGAAAAATATTAAAACAATTAAACTAATGTTGAATCTGAATGTTTGCATTCAGTTGAAAAGCTTGAAAATGCGTTGAAACTGAACGACGTCATATTTGAGGTATCGTTTAATTCGTATTCGTTATTTAATTATTATTAATTTAAATCAATTCAATAAACTTATTAAAAGTATTAATGTATTCGATACGTGCTGATTATAAAATAACTTTGTATTTTAGTATATTTATAATATAAACAAAAACATTTTTTTAAAATTATTTTTTAAGCAAAATCCTCTCTTGCAGATAAAGTACGGGTTCAAGAAGCCGACCCCCGAGGATCAGGTCATCGTGTATTGTAGGTCGGGTAAGAGGTCAACTGATGCAGGAAAGATTTTCTTGAAGTACAACTATAACAAGTAAACAGCTTTTTTATTTATTCTTTGCAACGTGTAGTATTTAAAAAACCCTCATCAGATGTCGCTAGAAAACTTCAAAAGTTGTATAAACACATTCTGGTGCTTGAGCTGAGACAGTTGTGGGGTATTAATGGAGGCTCTGATGTAGAGTTTTCAGACAAAAAAAATTCAAATTTAATGAGTTCACATCACAGGACATGTTACTATATTTATACACAGTTATTTATCCACACATATAATAATATCAATAATAATGTTTGACAAATTTAAAGCGTCATAAGTCCTAAAGGGCTTCAAGGCCACTATAGAAACTATGCCCAACACTGAACAAATTATATTATTCTTATTTTTAGTGTTCTCAACTTCAAGGGGAGCTGGAAAGAATGGTCTGAAAATCACCCGGAGGACAGTCGCAAGCCCCCTGCCAGGTCCGAGTCCTGACGTGCCCTCCCTTCCCTTGTCCTGTTTCTACCACTATCTGAATTTGAGACTTGATCGAGCCTGTTTTCAACTTCTTCTTTAGTGTTGTTACGCACAAACGAGTTGTTTGCAACTCGACGTAGTTCCCCATATTTAGAAACTGATCCAGTATTGCTATTTTGTGAGCAAATTAGTTTCCGTTGTAATCGTTTACTCATTTATTATATCGCATATATTTGTTGTTACATGAGCTGTGAGTAGCCAGGTTGTTTTATCGGGGGGTAATTTTTACGTTACATCCCCGCATTCGTTTAAAGAAATCTGCCACGGGTTTTCCGCCCACGTTTCACGGTTTTCCATCGAAACGAAATTAAACGTGCAATGTTTGAAATGTCAGCATGCGACATGACCTACGAGTTATCGCAAATAAAAATGATTGATTGCGTGGTGTAATACTTCTATTAATGGATAGCAGTGAAATTTCTCGAAAATGTGCATATTTATTCATATTACTTGCTTATTATTTCATATCACTAATCTTGGAAACTTCTAAGGGCAATGTTCTTAGGGATTTCACAGATTTGTGACTTTAAAATTGGTGCTTCTAGGTCCTTTATTTCTATAACCAAATTCAGAAGGATGAAAATCATGAACCTGACCCCTTAGAGTTGAAAATCAGAAGCATCCAAAAGTTCGGGACATGTATTGAGACTATGACCTGAGTCCAAATGTTTGACACGTTTATTGAGACCACAACCTGAACCACAAGTTTTTTCCCTATAACTGAACCCGAAGTTTTGAAAATTAGAAACCCAAGTCCTAAAAATTTAAGATTTTCAAGCCGAACCGGTGATATCCCTGCTTTCAGATAAGTTTATCACACTCTCTGTCCTTGCTTTTAGAAGGTTCTTAGCTTTAAGCAGTTAATTTGTAACGATTTTCTTGTTATTGTATTTTCATGCCTTTAATTAAATGCTCAAAAACCTTCGGATATCTATTATAATCATAATATGTAGACGCATTTTATCAAGCAACAATCGATTGACATACACAGAGCCATCTTATTAGGGAGTAGGATAATAAGCAACAATCCAAAGATGATTTATTTTGACATTTTTTCTTTCAATTTTTTTGTCATCTAGTAGTGTTTTTGGTCGACATCTTTTTCTCGCATCTCTTATCGGGTTGTTTTTATGATTATGTGTTTTTTTTGCAAATATTTACACGATTGCAATTACTTATTTTATTATATAATGAATCGTGACAACTATTTTTCTACACTGAATATTTTGATGCATTTATTAATCTCGCAATTCGCTTATTACCTGTCGTGTATTTTATACGCAATAAACGCAATAGTGAGAGTATATATATATGAGCTTCCTATGCTTTGTGAATGTATGGGTAAGAAGATGTGGTTGATTGAGGGTTTACAGTGGTAGCCGTTCGAGCTTAGAAATACGCGCAGTTTTAAATCGACTGATGATATGGGGTAACAGTCCAATGCGTTTCACACAAACGGAGTGATCTACAGCCGCTTCAAAAAATCCAGGAATACGTAACCACAATCCCTGTGGTGATAAGCTTGCTCACTTGTAGTAGAAGTAGTGCCATGCCGAATAATTTTTATTTATATAATTATATTCTGAGTTACAATTTGTAATATAATAAATATCGACGTATTTACTTGCTAAAATAATGCGCTATGAAGGCTATCATGCCTATGACTATTATTATTAATTATGTATTATGAGTCATCATAGCTATGACGGTTGTTTAACCAAAACCACATTCTACCGTGGTTGGTTGTACGAATTCACTTTTATTGCCGCCGGGAAGTTTGAAGTTTTATTTGCGTAGCACTTATTTTACTGGCCTGCTATGTTTATCGCATCGCATGTGCTACGTCTTAACGATAATAAACATGCTTACATAATGTAAGCCTTAGAAGAGCAACGTCCTTGAACGAAGGTGTGTCTACTTGCAATTGTTGTTTACATAGATATATATATATATACATATTAAATATATATGTGTATACATCTATGGTTGTTTATATATGTGATGACTTAGCGTTGTACTTTTATCGCTTCTGCGCCATTCGATTTCAGTCGGAATTTCAGCAGTTCTGGTTATTTATTCGACTTTCGATTTCTGATTTTTAAGATTCGTAGAAACAAGGTAGGCTTTTGAACTGCCCGATTTTAGACTTTGGATTTTCGTCTTGCGTAAAGTTTTAAAGAGTTTTCGTTTCTTTTTTTATTAAAAAAAAATAAATACGTTGATAATTTACGAGAACTCTCATGTTTAATATCAAAACAACTTGTTACGATTGCAAAAGCTTCTTGTCAGAAGAAAATTTAAAAAATTCAGCAAGTTAAATGTCAGAATATATAACATATTTACATTAATTACATTTGGAATAGAGAGTCTAACAAGAAATCACGCGACAACAATATTAGTATAACGGAGGCAAGGCAATATAACAAAATTTAACGTCCTAGCAAATGGACTTTATAAATAGGTTTAATAACCACCAATAATCGGAGATTTTTGAGAAAGTTCTGATAAATGCGTAACATAATATAATGAATAAAAGTAAACGAGATTTAATAAGAAAATAAAAACCAAAAAACAATAAGATGCGATATTCAATCGAAACATTGAACGTGTCTGTATATAATATAACTTCTCCTAGAAGTAAAGAAACAGTCACAATTTTTAAGTTAAAACACAGTCAGTTCACTTTGGAATAACAAAGAGAAAGAAAAAATAATATGATTCTTCTTTATCGTCGACTTTCTATTGCGACTTTGAAGGGCTTAGGAGATAGCCCAATGCCGTTGATTGGCCTAAGATCGAGATCACTCTGATGAGGATCGCCGTTTAACTTGAACCTGTGAATGATCGAGATGGCTGCCAAGAAGCAAAGAGATCGACCCGTGTAGACGCCTATGCAGCGTCGCTTGCCGAAACCGAAAGTAAGGAGGCGATCTAATTTGTCGTTGTCGAAGCCTCCCAAATCGTTCAGAAAGCGTCGAGGCTCGAAAGTATTCGGTTCGCTCCAGTATACCGGGTCGTAGTTCAAGGCCCAGTTGTTGAAAAGCAGAGAGGTGCCCTCTTTGAGGTGGTAGCCATCTTTGGTCACGAGGTCTCCGGTTAGCTGTCTTTTCAGAAACGGATTAAGGCTGGAGTATCTCAGCGTCTCTGCCATGACGGCTCTACAGTATGGCAATTCGTTGGTATCGTCAAGGTCAGGTTGTTTCTTATTTTTCAGTGTCAACATCTGGTCGATTTCTGCTTGCATGCCCGCCTGGACTTGAGGAAATTTGGCGATATAGAGAACGAACCATTGTAAGATGAGCGAAGTCGATTCAGTGCCGGCTCTGATGATATCTTCCAATCCGTCGATCAGAAAATCTTCCAGACCTGGCGTCTTGGAGCTTTGACTGGAGTTTTTAACCTTATCGAACTTCTCTTTGAAGAACGACCAAAGACTGGCTCGCGACGATTGTCCGCCGCTGCAGTCGTCGCAGTCGGCGGCGGCTGCAGCGGCGTCGAGTTGACTCCTCTGACCTCTGCAGAAGTTCATCATCGTCTTATTGAACTTGATGAAGTTAACATACCTGGAGCGATCGAAGAAGCGCAGGAAAGGAAACATGTCGAAGAGACTGAACGAGCCCATGGCAGTCGTGTAGTCGGGCAGGTGGTGTACGATCTCCTTCAGCGTCGCTTCGGTTTCTCGGCTGATGTCTTCGCCGTAGCTCATCCTGTAGAGGACCCTGCTGACGTAGTAAGTCAGCTCGTGGCGAACGTCGTGTGCCTGGTACTGCTGGGGGGAGTCGACGGCCAAAGAGTCGAGGTAGGAGACCATGTTACCTATTTCTTCTTCCAGGATGTCGTTGATGGCGTATTTCTCCAGGTGTTTAAGGCCGGCATTAGTGTAGGCTCTTCTCTTCTTCCATCTCTCCACGAGATCGTTGTGAGCTCCGACGGTAACTTTTCCAGTGGTAAAAGAATGCGGCTTGCCGAAGAGCTGCTCCGGGTAGTTCTTGGCCAGGTACATGATATCGTCGTACTTCGTGAAGACTACAAACTTTCGACAACCAGCCTGGACTCTGAAGATCTTTCCGTCGAATTCCTCCGCGGCCTCTCTGGCCAGAACCTCGTGTGGAAGGGAGCCGAGTAGGAAACTGGAACCGATAACCGGGAAACCTTTCAGTTTCGGAAGATCATCTTCGCTTTTGGTCGCCGCCGCATTATTACTTTCTAAAATCGTTTTTTCTTCGCCGCCAGATTTGGCCTTGTTTTCTGCAAGTTTTCTTCTTTTCTTGTCCTTCATCAGACAGTGCAGCAAGAGGAGGACGAAACCAGACAGTAGCATCGTTGTCGTATTGTCACTCCAAACCTTCCCCAAGTCGACGATCAAATCAGCAAATTTGCCGTGTATCAACATTTTTATTAGAACTTCAATTGTTTCGTATATCGATAGACCGATTCGATTGTTTTTAATATACAGCAATCGTACGCAGTTGCAGTTGCTCAGAATCTGCTAAAGCCAAGTCAACGAGAGACTGTGGATTCTGCTCTCTAGCCGTCTTGAGCCGATCTCTTTTATACCCGAACGGGACCGTGAAGCAGAACCATGTAGTCGTTAACAACATCGTCGTCGTCGTCGTCATCATCATCATAATCGACTTTGTCATCGGCATCCGTTTCATCTCATTCTTATCTCTCGCCACTCTGTCGTAGTTTAAATTTCGTCGCTGCAGCAGCAGCAAAAAAAATATTATTTCCGAACAACGTTTCGAACGAATCGCTAAAAAATGAAATAAACAAGACGCCATTTTTTTTCTTTTTTTTCTTTTGAAAAGGTTGACGTCTCATCATTATTTACTGAATCACTCAGAAAGATGACGCAGTTTTAGCTTCGTCGTCGGCAGTGTCGCCGCCGCCGCTACTGCTGCCGGCGCGGTAGGCGTTAAAACAACTGCAACCAATTAGAGGGCGCGTTCGTTAGCGCTCCTCTCAGCCTCATGATTTTCACCTTAAAGTAATCGAATTATTTTTTCTTAATTGATTGTTTATTTGTTTACTTTTTAACTTGCGCACATTTCATTTTTGTTTACTGTATAGGAAAAAAATGTGTGTGAACAGAAAAATTTCAGAAATCTCAAATTAACGTTTCCCGTTTGCGCGTGAGTTTGTTTGTTGTTTGTTGTGTATGTGAGTATGTGTGCCTATATGCGTATGTCTGTGTGGACTTGTGCTACAACTACAGGCTCCACCTCTTTATTTATTGTTTATGTAACAATATTGAGAGGATTCGATATCGGAGAGCGCAGTTAGGCGCTGTAACTCAGAAACTTTGGCCCAGATTCTTGAGATTCGGTTTATCAGCTAGAAAAAAAATTTATTAGGAAAAGTCACAATCAGCAAGATCGCTTTGAGGGTGTAAATCTAGAAATCGGGCGACTAGATGAGCCGATTCTCGTCCTCGTAGTCGGTTTTTGTATTGTGCTAGGCTTCAAAAAAGAAGATATAAAAACTAAAAAAAAGAGGATATGATCTAGTGTGAATGCAAAGGTTGTTGTTCAGAAGGAGCAGAACCCGATGAGGTCTTGGTTTATCGACATCTGATCAGCATAGCCTAGAAGAAAGAACTCGACCAAAGCCATAAAATCGAAGGCTGCGACACACACACACACAGAACCGATCTCCTATGCCAGATGCCAGATGAATGATGTAGAGTTTAGAGGAAAAAAACCATGAAGCTAGAAAAAAATCCCGTAGCCATGACTTAAAAAAAGTTTAAAATATTTCTTAATAATTATTATTTTATTTAAATTGTTTGAAAGAATACGAGAGTTGCATATGTGGTCGTATAGGCGGAGAGAGGGTCTTAATAGGTCGGGGGTCTTCTTAATATTGAACAGAGACGAGTAGTGTCGTATTTATACGCATGATATCCGGACCAAAATCCTTTCCATCATCTGTTCTCAGGCCTGTACCATGGAACCTGAAAAACTGCTTTCGGCTGCATCTGCATCGGTCTGACTGTCAAACAGCCCCGTGAAACACATCTCTTTCTTTCTCTAGGAGTGTCTCTGTCTGTTCTTTTCCGTTCCCGTCTGTCTGTCTGTCTGTCTGTCTGCACGGATATGTTTGTGAGTCTGTCCATCAGCCCGTTCGTTCGATTAAGTTCGTCGACCTCATTGCCTCATCGGAAGTTGGGTTTCTAGAGAACAATTTTCAAAAAATTTGAAATTTGACCTATAAAACCCGCTTTAGTGTTTATTTATTTTTTTCTAAACATTTTGTATTAAAAATAAACAAAAACCATCTAATTAAATTTAATAAATTTATTAATTTTTTTTCTTCTAAATTATTGTAATTGATATGGGTGTAGCCTGGAGAAAGTTTAGAACCTTCGGGGCCAAGCCAAGCCTGGCAGCCTGAGTAGCACGTAGGCCGTGGGTCAGACGTGTCACAGTGAGTTGTTAACCCGTCAAAGTTTTACAGTCTGTCAGAGTTTACAGCGAGCCGTAAAAAGAGAGTATAATGATGAAATGAGGGAAATCCCACAAAAAAAGATGGAGAAAGTTTATGACTTTTAACGAAACTGTATTTATATTCAATTGGAAGAAGCATTAAATCAGCCGTTTTTTGAAATAGTTTATTTTTTTACGCTTAAAAATAAACTAAAACTAGAAAATTATAATAAAAACATAGTTTCGGTTCGTTGTAAGTCACCAAAAAATAAATGAAATAAATAAATAAACAAACTAATAAAAACATTAGGGTTGCTGAAAACCAGGCCGAACCTCAATGAATGCCTGGTTGCCCTAGTTCTACCAATCAAGAGCTGGGCGTATGTGTGATACTCAAACTCCAGTAATACAATAAGGAGAGTGCTCCACCACGTGATGGATGCATACATGCGCTCGTAGGTGAGTCTAATTCCAGTCGGAGTGGGTGTGTTTGTTGATGTTATTGTTTATTATTATTGTTATTGTTGTTGTTGCTGTGGAAATGAGTTACGACTAACCGTCACACTTCAAAATTCAAAACATTCAAAAATCAGACCAGCTGATCACGGTCACTTTGTCGGACAAGCGACTGTTTGTTTGTTTGTACAAAACGTAAAAATTTAGAACTCGTTTTAAGTGGGCCTCGCGCTGTCTTGTTGGGCTGCTCTAGCTAGAGAGAGCCTGAGCATGGACATTTTGGAGAAGTTTGAAGGGCTCATTGGCTTTAATTAGTTTCACTCGGAGTACCTAGGCGAAATTGAAAGAAATAAAGACGCAAAAAAACGATAAATATCTCGAGCATTCTCTGTTGACATCCTTGAGATGAGAAAGAGAAAAAAAAAAGTTGCGCGACACCGTTTGACGTCCTCGAAACTCGTCATCATTATCATAACTCGGGGTTAACGACCTCCTGAGAACGCTTGCCCTTCTAAATATAGAAAAAAACTTTTCTTGTGTGTGTCTGTGTGTGTCCGTGTGTGTGTGTCCTTCTCTCTCTCTTTCCCCACATCTCTTTAGTTTTATTATCTTCATAAGTTACTGTTGTTATTTATAACCAAGCATGTCTCAAAATTTGACCTGCTTTTTACTCACGATGATTACATTATATATATATATATATATATATATATATATATATATATATATATATATATATATATATATATATATATATATATATATATATATATATATATATATATATATATATATATATATATATATATATATATATATATATATATATATATATATAGACAAATATATATTATATATATATATGCTGCTCTTCGTTGCTCCTTACCCGACTTTCTATTTTTGGTCCTTTTTTTCTAATTTTTGTAAATCTAGGTCACCGAGATTTCAGTGTTTTGGGACTTTATTGCCTCAAAGTTTGTGAAAATTATATGTCTTTCGTTTCATTATGTATGTATGCATGCATATATATATATATATATATATATATATATATATATATATATATATATATATATATATATATATATATATATATATATATACATGAAAAGACATAAGGTATGTAACTAATTTAATGTTACGAAAATTATGAAATATGTAACTGACTGATACCGGAGTACAGCCGCATCAGTGATAAAACTCATTGTTTATTTAGGAAGCGGAAAAGGTAATGTATAAAAAAAAAAGTGACAGTTCAGAAAGTGGTGACCCCAGGAAAGTACGCATATCAAGTATAAATGCCTAATTAGGCTGATGTGCGAATAGTATTCAACTAGGCTGGCGTGTAAATAACTTATTAGGCTGATGTGTTTTTTCAATTGCGCTACATTTAACGGCGCTCAATCAAGGTAAAAAATCACAAATCTTGACCTTTAACCTGGGCCAGAAAGCTCAACTCAGATTTTAACTGGACATTGAGAAGGTTCAAACTAGGACACTCTCGCATACCTGTGACACTTACTATATTTCAAAATTTGCATGTCAGGAATGTTCACGATGCCTCTATCGGTCAAATTAGTATCATTTTCTCCGAGGTATCTCAAACTGGACACAGCCAATGACATGAAGTAGTAAGTTGGGATATAGAACATCATTCATTGCGGTTATGTGAAAGTAGGAAAAGTAACTTTTTAAACAAACGATCTTAGCAGTCACTGACTATTGGTGTTGATTGTGCGTATGTGTGTGTCTGTGCGTTTGTGTGTGTGTGTTCGTACGTAAATACATTGAGAACCATCGTACAGTAGATTTACACTATGGCCCGGTTGTACCTTCTTGGGCAAGGACGATCAGGATGAGCCAAACTGTGAAGAACTTAGGTTTGATTGCGGTGCAGGCGATTTCGTCCTTGATCTTGATTTTCTGAACCAAATTAGCATTTTGTTTCTTTTTGGACATCTGTATGACCTATCGGGTTGAATTCACTTATATTTTTATTACTAGTCTCTGTTTACAATAGTATCAAACTTTGTTTATGTATATGCTTATTAAATGTAAAGTTTGTTATCTGCAGTTGAATTACTTGTTCTGGGTAAGCCCTTTTTTCAGTTTCATTCCCAAGTGTGAATTTACTAGAAATAGTTCGTCAAAAATGGTGGATTTTTTTAAAATTCCATTATTTATTATTTTTCGATTGCAGCGCCACTTCTTTTGATCTTTATGACTGACAGTGTACAATTGCGAAATAACTTTTATTACACACCTGCGCGCACTAATTTTAGCAACTGCTGACTGCCGACCACCGCGTCCGCCGCATTATGCGAAGTTGTTAACATACATACATACATACATACATACATACATACATACATACATACATACATACATACATACATACATACATACATACATACATACATACATACATACATACATACATACATACATACATACATACATACATACATACATACATACATACATACATACATACATACATACATACATACATACATACATACATACATACATACATACATACATACATACATACATACATACATACATACATACATACATACATACATACATACATACATACATACATACATACATACATACATACATACATACATACATACATACATACATACATACATACATACATACATACATACATACATACATACATACATACATACATACATACATACATACATACATACATACATACATACATACATACATACATACATACATACATACATACATACATACATACATACATACATACATACATACATACATACATACATACATACATACATACATACATACATACATACATACATACATACATACATACATACATACATACATACATACATACATACATACATACATACATACATACATACATACATACATACATACATACATACATACATACATACATACATACATACATACATACATACATACATACATACATACATACAGACACACACATACATACATACATACATCGGAAATTATGTATGTTGATTTGATTTCCTTATTATATACAATATTCTGTCGCTTAACAAATGACTTTAATATTTGATTTACATACATCTTCCCAAGCTCTCAACATAATAGCTTAATAGTTATGATTAATTTCTTACCATTTATTATTATTTATTTCTGACTGTTTGCTTGCTGATTTTGGACCGAGTGCTTTGTATAATCTTTTATTTTTGGATTTTAAATGCACTTTAAAAATGGGAATATAAATAAATAAATAAATAAATATGATTTATTTTATAACCTAATGGCTTGGTGATTAATTTAAAAAAACTGCTAATACGTAATTATTCACGAACAAAAAAAAAGTCATTTTTAATTATTCATATAATAGTTAATATTTAGAAATTATTACAAAATACAATAGTTAATATCATTTAATTTAAATCATTTAATCGTCGAGGTCTATCCTTCTATCTGTCTCGTTGTAGAAACCAGAATGAACTTTAATAAGTCCTATAATTTTGCATAAAAAGTTTCGTGATTATTGAACAAAAAATAAATAAATAAAGATTAAGGAGATTTGTAGACCTTGAGAAAGAAAGAGTCGGTCCAGATATGAATCAAACTTAGGACGTTTTCTCTCTCTCGTTTTGTTGAAAGCACAACTACGCTAATTTAAAACGAATTAATTTGGATCTGGCTGGTTGGGAATCACAAGATAAGGCGAGACTAAATCAACACCCTGAAGCCTAAGACGCCTAAGGTCTAAACGATTACCGTTTTTGCGTCGTTTAAACGTGAGTTATCGACAAAATAATATCACCACCACCTTCAATTGTTTTTTCCTTTCCCTCTTAATTTTATATGGGACATGGGCTTCTCCGCTAATCTCCAAAAAACTAAACTCTGACTGGTATAGGTACGTATTTAGAACAATCCCAGCGACTCACATCATCATCATCATCATCATCATTATTTCTACTATCATCATCGTCATCATCATCATCGTCATCGTCATCGTCGTCATCATCGTCATCATCATCGTCATCGTCAACGTCATCGTCATCGTCATCGTCATCGTCATCGTCATCGTCATCGTCATCGTCATCGTCATCGTCATCGTCATCGTCATCGTCATCGTCATCATCATCATCATCATCATCATCATCATCATCATCACCGAATGACCGGTATTCAGCTCAATCACCATCTCAAGGTTCGATTCCAAGAAGCAGAACCTTCTTTGATGTACTGCGAATCTACAAATCTCGGACACGGGGTGGGTGCTGATACAGGCTGAAGAACAGATCTTCTTTTTTTCTTATCAATTTCACTTTTAAACTAAAAAAAAATTTTTTTTTGAGAACCCAATCTGGACCGGATTCCAAGTGGCATTGAAGGACGCCAAACACCAGATCCAGCTGTACAGTATCGAGA
>OZ022242.1:37819597-37887097 GCA_963978895.1 Erpobdella octoculata | reverse complement strand
CTTTGTTTTCCCTCTCTCTCTCTCTCTCTCTCTCTCTCTCTCTCTCTCTCTCTCTCTCTCTCTCTCTCTCTCTCTCTCTCTCTCTCTCTCTCTCTCTCTCTATATATATATATATATATATATATATATATATATATATATATATATATATATATATATATATATATATATATATATATATATATATATATATATATATATATATATATATATATATATATATATATATATATATATATATATATATGGTTCACCTTCTGTTTTGAAAACGTTTGCAGGAAGATGAAGCTGCACCCTTCTATGCTCATGAATAATATAATTACCTGTTCAGGTGTGTTTCCACGGCAACTAACAAACTTTTTGTGTACTTTCCTACTGCTATCATGATCATCGCCATCATCAACATCATCATTGTCTTCGTCACCACCACCACCACCACCACCATCATCATCATCATCACCACCACCATCATCGCGATCATCATCGCTACCAGCACCCTTATCTTCACAACCACCTCTATCATCATCGTCGTCGTTGTCGTCGCCACCGCCACCACCACCGCCACTACCATCATCATCATCATCACAAGGATACAGGTAAACACTAATACATAAACAAGCCAATGAGTTCACCCAATATTGTCGGTAATTAAGTTGAATTTAATCATCATCATTACCCCAACTCCATCATCACAACTATCATCATTACCACCACCATCATCATAATTATCACTGCCAGAATCATCTTAACGTAAGCAATCGTGTCATCAGCCATCCTCTTATATATACGAGTATATATAAATATATGTATATATATATGTGTGTGTGTGTGTGTATGTGTGTGTATAGCAGGTCGTAAAATACACCGAAGAGATGCTGCGGTCGGGGTCACGTGCTCGTAGTGTCGCGTAAACAAATCAGCCGCCATTTTGTTTACTACTCAACAAAGCGAAAGCATGAGCAAACACGTCCGAGGAGGTCTTGCACCGATCGCCATTTTAACTCCCCTCAGCTTTTTGTCGATCAGAGCACCGCCTTCATCATCATCATCATCATCATCACCGCCACCGCCACCGCCACCGCCACCACCATCGTCACCGTCACCGTCACCGTCACCGTTATCGTCATCGTCATCGTCATCGTCATCGTCATCGTCATCGTCATCGTCATCGTCATCATCATCATCATCATCATCATCATCATCATCATCATCATCATCATCATCATCATCGTCATCATCATCATCATCGTCATCATCATCGTCATCATCATCATCATCATCATCATCATCATCATCATCATCATCATCATCATCATCATCATCATCGTATTCAACATCAATTCTCTTTTCTCCCGCGGCAATCCGCGCCTTCAATCACTGTCATCCCCCCGCGTCCCTTCATCCACCACGAATTATCCCAGAAGGCCTGCAACGAAAAATCCATTTTCGCTACCCCACCACCACCGACCCACCCCACCCCCACCCCACCACCACCGACCCAACCAACAACACGTCATGTCCAGTTGCGAAACGAACCATCTGAACGACCATGAACGTCAACAACAACAACAACAACAGGCATCAACAAAGTACCGAAGATAATAAATAAAAATAAAAATATTAATAAGCTCACGTGACCTCTCTGGACATGCGCAGCACGAGCGCTGTTTACTTCCTGGGAGCGGCTTGTCCCGCTCGGCCGCTCCCGCTCCTCTTTTCGTCTTCACGCACTTAGACAGAGCTGAAAATCGATCAATCATGGGGAATTTGTTTGGGTAATATAATTCATTAATTTATTACTTAGTTTATTAATTAAACATCAGTAATATACTTCTTATTGAAAATATACTTTTTTATGTTCTATTATTCTATTGAATTGTACAAGTTGCTAAATGTAATCTGCAGCATGACGAACATGGGTGTACATGGGACGATTTATAGCAACCCAACTCAACCCACTTAGAAAAGTTAATTTTCTAACCCAACCCAACTCAACCCACCTAGAAAAGTTAAATTTCTAACCCAATCCAGCTCAACCCACCTAGAAAAGTTAAATTTCTATAAATTTCTAACCCAACCCACCTAGAAGAGTTAAATTTCTATAAATTTCTAACCCAACCCAACTCAACCCACCTAGAAAAGTTAAATTTCTATAAATTTCTAACCCAACCCACCTAGAAGAGTTAAATTTCTATAAATTTCTAACCCAACCCAACTCAACACACCTAGAAAAGTTAAATTTCTATAAATTTCTAACCCAACCCACCTAGAAAAGTTAAATTTCTATAAATTTCTAACCCAACCCACCTAGAAAAGTTAAATTTCTATAAATTTCCAACCAACCCACCTAGAAAAGTTAAATTTCTGTAAATTTCTAACCCAACCCATCTAGAAAAGTTAAATTTATATAAATTTCTAACCCAACCCAACTCAACCCGTCCATGTTTAAAAAAAAATTGGACCCAACCCAGCCCGACCCATGGGTGAGGTGAACCCATCCCATATCCACTTCTGATGACGACTATGTACGGTCCAATCGTGACAGCTTTATTTGATTTGTTTACAGTCAATTATTCGAAGTTATCGCAAACATATACTGAATAATTTATTAATTTTAGTTAAATAACGATTTAAATTTTCAAAATTAAAGAAGATGCAACGAGAAAGAAGGAGAGAGAGAAAGAGAGACAGAGAAAGAGAAAGAGAGACGAGCGGAGAAGGAGACAGACAAAGAAGAAGACAGACAGGCACCAACCTTTTCCCATGTAATTGAGATCTCCGTCGATAGTATCCGCACGCTATAAACCCAATTCCGTCTTCCAAACCGACTCTGTAATCCGATGGCTTTTGTTTATATATATATACAACATACATAGTATACATAAACGTGTTCTAAATCATATAGCGGTACTGATGGTATATAGATGATTATGATGATGACGATGATGTTGTTGTTGTTGATGATGATGACGATGATAATGATGATGATGATGACGATGACGATGACGATGACGATGACGATGACGATGACGATGACGATGACGATGACGATGACGATGACGATGACGATGACGATGACGATGACGATGACGATGACGATGACGATGACGATGACGATGACGATGACGATGACGATGACGATGACGATGACGATGACGATGACGATGACGATGACGATGACGATGACGATGAAGATGACGACGACGACGACGAAGATGATGATGATGATGTTGATGACGATGAAAAACATTATTATTATTTTTAGTATTATTATTAAGATGATGGTAATGATGGCTGTAGTGATGATGATGGTGATGAGAAAAAAAGGTGGCTTCAATAATTAATCGGTTTAAAAAACAAAATCAGCCACCTAGCGGCTAAATCAACATCGATGCCACTGCTAAATGTTGCAGTTTTGTACCTAATGGAAAACCTGTACAAAAACACACACGTACAATTAAAAACAGGTGAGCAGTCTGGTCTCAAATTTTTTTTTCACCTCCCCCCCCCCTCTGGCTACGGGACTGACAAACACCAAAACAAATTAAAGACAAACAATACATTAAAAACTAAAAGAAACATTTTCTAGGATGCACATGCAGCTGTATAATGTACATGATGAATTTAAAAAAAAAGAGAAAGAAAGAAACAAACAAACAGAGACAGACAAAGAGACTATCAGACGAGTAGACGAGCGCAGAGACCATTTGATAGCGGTTTGGAGATGCCATTAGGAGGGTTGAATTTGCTCTTCGATGGGGTACTTCATGGGGTACTTTACGGGCCACTTCGGAGCAAATAACAGCCGTGATGGGACTGATTGGGCCTCGTTTTGTTTCGCGCATCGTCGGTTAGTTCGCTCGCGAACAAATGATAAAGTAAAAATATTTTAAATAATGAATAAACAAATGATAAATAAATCCGTTAAAGAAACTTATATATCGAGTACGGAATTGCTATGAAACATTCAGGCGATTACGGAGCTATAAGCTGCAAATTGCGTGGGTGCCATCAGCGGTAAATTGCGGTGGGTGGTCGAGTCCCGGCGGCCCCCCGCAGATCAACGCCCTTGTAGATAAATGCTAATACTGATGATGATGATGATCGTGATGATGATGACGATGGTGATGGTGATGATCGTGGTGATGACGATGACGACGACGACGACGACGACGACGACGACGACGACGACGAGGATGATGATGACGATGACGATGACGATGACGATGACGACGACGACGACGACGACGACGATGACGATGACGATGACGATGACGACGACGATGACGATGATGATGATGATGAGAAACGACTGCATCAGAAAATTCAAATTTTTTAGGAATTTTTTTTAGAAGTTTTTGGAGAAAAAATTTGTGGAAAAGTATCTTCCATTACCCCTTCCCCCGGAAAGAACGTGTGGGTCCTTTAAACATGTTGCCTCTGAGTTTTTACTGAAATGACGTCACTGTCTTTCACCCATAGATATCGTAAGTATAAATATATTAGTTATATATATATATGCTCTCACTGTGAGATTCTCACCTCTTGCTTTCTTTACCATTTTACCATCTTCGACTTTTCAATTTTCTCAGAATAAACCCACACCCACCAACCAAGTCAACGAGTAAATTTCCATCGAGCACATTCTGTTGGGAAAAAAACTCATTTTCTGTCACTCCACCATGATTGGACCGCCACGATATTCCCCAAGCGCTCATTATACGCAATATTCTCAGACGCCTTCGACTATAGATAGGTTTCTGAGGAAAAATCTGTTGCTTATCTGTAATTTTAAATAATTATTTTCTCTGTTTTTGACTAAAATAATAGTGAAAATAAAACTCTGCGCGTTTTATGAAATTGCATTTGATTTTTTTAGTGTGAATTAGATTTTTATTCGAATTAATAACAGGTGTGCACGAAATTATTTGATATTAAAACATACGCCTACAGTATTTAAGTATTTAGAAATCTTCATTACCATCTTTTAGCCGTTATTTCGAACTACCTTGTTTCTCGAAGGTTATGCTGGTGTCTAAAATTAGATTTTTAAGGACAGAAGATGTCCAAAGGTTAAGAAAGTAGGCGTTAAAAAATGGTTTAACTTTAGAACGTGTAAGCTCTAAAGTTCAACGTAAAAAGGTGGTAATAAATCCACAAGAAGGTAAGAATTTAAAAGCAAATTAAACCAATAATTTCATTCAAATAACGCTCAAAAAGGTTTTAAAAAATTTAGATGTGTAAAACATACTAGAATCAAAATATTCTCCATTAAATGTGTTAATGTTGTTTTTTTTCTTTCCTAATTAATTATTTAGATTTCAAGTGCTTCAATATTTTATTATTTTACAAAATAACACTAATTATTTTATTTAATTTAATTAAAACAGTATTAAAATGTGTTTTTAATTTTAGTTTTAAATATGTTAAAGTAAGCGCCAAAGCATTTCTCATCCGGATGCTAGCCAGTGTGTCAAAAGTCCGGAAGTCGCGAATACAATCAGTGACTCATTGGATTTGTTTTTACCGGACTGGTTATTATTAATATAAAAAAAGCTTCGGCTAGACTTCGTCTGCTATGATTTAGAGGTTTTATTTGGATTAACTCTGATCGTCGTTCCGATTTACGTGGTTGGTTTTGAAGGCACGAGTCCTTTGTTTTGATATTGTTTCACTTTTCGGCCGGAGCCTCTTTTAAGTCTTTTTGTTGTTGCGTACAAGTACAGCCATGTACAACTGCCGTTTGTATTGTATGTATATGTAACGAACGTAATGAATGAATAGAATAGACATGAATGCTTGTATTAATTAGATAACGACGTTTTATGATGTTATGTTATTTTTTGTGTTAAAATATAGTAGGATTTGTATACGACTGTTGTTTTTTAATTTTCTCATTGTACAATACTTGATTTTTAGAAAATATAATAAAAAGAGGCCACTTTTGTTCTTGTTGTAGTTGTAATTTGTGCATGTAGTTACTATCTAGATATTTTTATAATTCTTAATCTTGATCAGCTACATTTGAATTTGAGCTTTTTCAACTGTCTATTTATATTTGGCAGTGATATCTTAGCAGATTTTTAGTAACACTATTTATTTATATTATAAATAATATTAAAACTTATAAATTTTATAAGTTTTAAAATTATGATAAAGATGTGGTAAAGGTTTCCATCAGCAGTGCCTATCTTTTTCTGCTTAAAAAAGCAGAAAAACAAAATGTTGCGGCCCTTACATAAGAAAACAATAATTTTACCAGAATTAAGCCAAAAAACAACATTAGTCGTAAATTTAGAAACTTTCAAAAACGATAACTAGTATCCTTTGAGGAACTATTTACATTGCATTGTGATAAGTGACAAGGTACACTGAGGATACAAATGAATTGAAATAAATAATATTACCGTGATATTTTTACATTTTACGGGTCGTAGTTTTCTCTGCGTGATATTTCTGTAAATTTCCATAGCGAAAATAGAAAAGTTATTTTTGCGCCCGGAGAAAAGTGTCGACACAAATTCTACGGCTGGTGGCAGGTGAAGCTGTGCTGGTCCGTCCATTAGCTTATGTCGCTCTCTATCCGAGATTTTTCTCAAAGCAGAACCATAGAAACGATAGAACGACTATTCACTTATTGTGTGTTTCAATAATCGCTAGATAGTTTTTAGCTATCGTCTCCAAACTCTAGCATTGATTTTCGATATCTCAACTATAGATTCCTTTTCATCGATACTGCGGCACAATTAAGCAAGCCGACCGTTCAATCGTGCCGGGAGGATTTGGATGCGGTCCTTCAAACATCTGTTCCATCAGGTCTGCTACGAAGGTTGAATGAGCAAGAAGATAAACACATGGATAGTTTAGATGCAAAACTAACCAATGGGGGTGCATCATACATATTCTTTGGTTTGATTCCCAGTCACCAATGGAGTCTCGAAATCTTGAGATTTTAATTATCGGGACGCCCTTGTTTTTGGTTTCAAATTCTAAATTAAACTGGTTACTACGGTTACACATTGTTTGTGTACGTTTTGTTTTTGACAACCTCGGACCATGTTATATTCTCTATTTTATTTCTACCATAATTTTTTAAAATTGTATTTTAACATTATGCAATTTCATATCTCCAGTTTCAAAATTCACTGCCTTCTTTTGCTTATTTTTTTTCACTCACTTATTCCATCCATCCATCTCAGTTGTAGTGTGCAGTGCCTTGCTGGCTTGAGAGTATAGGAGAGGTGTCCTATTACAGAGCTGTCTTTCTGTCTTATTTCTCATCTGATGGAGTTTAGAATCTGGTTTTGAAACTTGCTGCCAACAGAATCAGATATATGATACTTGGCTTAAAGTTTGACTACAGTTTAAGGTGTCATTCATTATTAGACTTCTAGGCCTCCAATCACTGATCTAACTTTTACTCACACAGTGGGCCCGATTTTTACAGAACAGAACAACCAGAACCTAGAAATAGCTCATCCCATCCATGGGGGGTGGGGCCTAGAAATAGCTCATCCCGTCCATGGGGGGGGGTCCTGAAAATGGTGTCAGTCAGGACTTGCTATTATTATTTGACAGAAGGGTGTTCTTTTTGCTTGTATAGTGCCATGCCATTGTACGATGTCATGTTTGCTTAGTGTCAATTCATTGTATAGTGTCATGTTTACTTGTTGTCATGTCATTGTATAATGTCACACTTGCCTAGTGTTTTGTCATTGTGTAATGTCATGTTTGCATATTTTTATGTCATTGTATAACATCAAATTTGATTAGTTTCTTGTCATTGTATAATGTCATGTTTGTTTAATGTTCAATATTCTTTAGTTTTGTTTCTCCTGTCTAACTCAAGTGTTTATGATATGTTAATATGATGTGTTTACCTCATTTCATGAATATCCATTAGCACCTCATTAACATTAGCACGTGTAACTTAGTTACTTCAGTAGCACACCTAGCAATTATCATACTTGTATTTGGTAGCCTCAATTGTGTACTCAAAAGGTTTCCTGATGGGAATGATGATGATGATTGTGATAGAGCCGATGATGATGATGATGAGCAAAATGGTGATTTTGTATTATTGTACATCATCATCATTTTCCTATTATCATGATGGAACAGTTTCTCCCTTGGTTTACTTGCCAAGAGATATAATATAGATGGTATATTGAGAATGCTAGATAAAATTGTGTTTGTTTTTTTAAGAGCTCTCTCTCTCTCTTTCTGTTAACTTTTTGTTGACCTTTTGTGTCTCGTGAATAATTGAGCGACCTCATGAATAAATTAATGATTTCTTAATTACTAGTCACATGAAAATGAGGTTGATGTATTCTTCTAGGCACCCAGGAGGGGCAAAGTTGAAAGACAATATGAGTACAATTTCTATTTTAAGCCTTTAGAAAAGCTCTTTGAAAGTATAAAAATAGCTGGAAGCTTTCCACAGCTGTTCCAGGCAGACTGTCTTTTATTGTCTATTGATCTGGAGAAAGGTTACTGACCTCGTTTCCATTATACATGGGTTGGAATTTGTGTAGGTGTGTATGAGTGCAGTGAGAGAGAGAGAGAGAGAGCTTATGTGGGTGTTCAAGTGTGTTTGTATTTAGGCTCAAATTAGTGTCTAGAGTTGATTGGCTACAAGCAAGATGAGGGACAGAGTTGACTGGTCCAGATATAATGCCCGCACTGGAAGAGGCCAAAGGTCTGCTTCTGGGCTTGCACTGACATTATACTTCCAAGCTGTTACTCCATTTTAAGTACTTGGTTGTGATGATGATGATGATGCATGTGTGGGGGGGGTGAGGGTGAGGTTTAATAATTCTGAAGGAGCATAATTGCCACCAGCTGCTTAGGCTGATTTAATGCATGTAATTTGTTTATAGCTTTTGTTGTAGTAGTGGTTGTGATGATGATCCTTGTAGTATAATACGTAATAGTGAAGTAATAATGAAAATGGAGGGAGGATAATGAAGATAAACTCCTCTTTTGAATCGAATCAGTTGTAATAAATTTATTTTGCAAATTATTTAATTTCATCTAAATGAGTTATTTTATAAATTGTTTCGTGTTGAGTTAGATTTTTTTTTAAATTTCAGATTCCGTTGGTTGATTTTTTGCCATCGCCTTGATTTTTTTTCTGATGAGCTAAGAAAAAGAAAGAAAATTTAACTTTATTTTTTTAACAATCTCTCCGTGCTCAGTCGTTCATCATAGTAGAAAACCACTACTGACATTTCATTGGAGTTACAAAGATGCTTTCATCCTGCCCTTCTTATAATTGGACGGCCGCGGAGTAATCTTAGTAATCTTCACTCCTCCTCCTCGTATATTTTAATTCAGTAGGCATGAGATTACTAACTGTTGAAGATAACAGATGAAGAACTTTCTTGTTGAGTCACTGGAATCGCCTTATCATCTTGGTTTTAATTCGTAGAAATCTAATTTCTCGGCAGACGGTAACTTCTGCGACTACTACGAGTGTGGCGACTGCGATTACTACGTTACACCCGTCGACCGCCGCCGTACCCCACCCCATGCTGAGACAGCGGCCCAGCAGCGGAGGTCCGACTCCCAGGAGCTCCAAGGTCGTCGCGACCGGTCACTCGACTCCGGCCAGTCCCTGCTGCGAGTCAGACTTCCACCGAAAACATTCCCCCTATCATCATCCTCACGTGTCCTCCACGCGACCGGACTGGATGTCCTTGCAGGACATACCGGACGAGTGCCAGGATGCCGAAGATGTTAACAATGCTGACGTCTCCCAAACAGGTTTTAGAAATAACCATTTTTTTGTTGTTGTAATTTTGTTTTAGATTGTAATTATTGTATTCTCATTGAGTTTTTCATGTATAGATTTAAAACACGCGCGCGACACAAAAACATGTGCGTTTGTGATGAAATAAACTTGTAGCTGACCTTCCTCTTGTGTGGGGAAAGGGTCATTCGCGCCTGCCCCGGCTCATGCTATATCAGCACTCCTTGAGTGATGAAAATTTTGGGAAAAAATGGTCCCCGCTATCTAACAATCTTCTTTATTTTAATGATTTAAATTGGCTCAATTTAAATACTGCCATCGAATTATATAATTTAAAAAAAAAAGTTATAATTACATCGCAAACTTGACGATTAGGCAAGATTTGGGATGGCAACAAGAAACTCTTCGTCCAACTCCTCGACGACATGGACAACATCGGGGGAGTTCCCGGCGTCTCCGAAGGATCGGCCAGGAGGCGTAAAAAAGCTCGCGAACTCTTCAGCGATTGGCTGTTCAACCGCAAGACCCCCGAGGTTAAAACCCCGACGTCGGAGTTCAAGAAGTTCGACTCGAGGCGTTTCAGCGGTGATTTCACTGACTTTGACATAAGGTCTCCCATTGGGGGTCCGATACCTCCCGGTCGACCTCTGCCAGGGCGTCTGGAAAGGCAAGCCCCGTCACGAAGGTCGTGCGGTCTTATCGGGGAAGTTCAACGAAGGAGCATTCTCCAGCAGCCGAAGGGTCGACCCGTTTCTATCAATCTTTCGTCTAACGAGGTCAGCTGCTTTAAATTATAAATAATAATAATAATAAGATTAATTAATAATAATATGATTTGTCATTTCGTAGATGTAAAAGTGACAAATTTTGTTGTATTTTATTTGTAATTTTTGTTTTTTTTTATTTTTGTTAAAAAAAGTAATACAAATATTTTTAAATGATCGATTGTTGGGGGGAGTGTCAGTCCACTAACGCTGCGGTCGCCGATAGTCGTTAATATGCATTGAAAGTTGATACACATGAGAAAAACAATTCACTGTAAAATTGCAGCCGGACGAAGCAGATTCGGGCTACCACTCGGGTAACAGTGCAGTCCTAGGAGCTGCCTGCAAGAAGCAGCAAGGTCCCGGAGAGCTGACCTTGACCCGAGACGACCTGAGGAGAAGAATCGAAAAATTCAATGCCAACAATATGCACGGACTGCTCATGGAACCCGTTAGCTATTTGGATTTTTGATTTTTTTGTCCGATTTTAATTTATAGCGGCGATATATATTTTATATACAATATTGAACAGGTTAATTGAAACAAATTTTTTTTTTGCATTTTTAGCTTTGGCAACATTTTTATTATATGTAATGGCAACACTCTTAGTATTTTACTTCTTAACACAGTCTAGCGAGTGTTGCGCAGTGTGTAGAACGTGTTTTCTGATAAGTTATTGTTCAAAATAATGATAAATGAAAGATTTTATAAAAAATCTCATCTTATTCCAATTAATCTGTTCGATACTGTATATACTCAATATGGAACCGTTATTGTAGAAATAATGATGAATTGAACATTTCTTGCGATCTGACAATTATATTCTTTATTTCAGCCCTCGGAGAGAACTACTACTTTTCAAGGATTCATCAGGGTCCACATGAACCTCATACGACCAATCAGCATCAGGGTGTCCACGAAGCCACTGACCCTCTACGACACACTGACCAGGAAGCGACGCAAAGATAAAGAAAAGATGGCGGACTTGCACGCCGCTTCCCGACCGGGGGGCGTCGAGGGCTCGCCATCTGGTGTCGTCGCTCCTACTGGAGATGAAAGCATGATGTCTTTCAGATTGCCCAAAAATACATCAAAAGTTATCCACATCAACAGGTATGGATGGATGCAGCAGTTGATTTTCTGTGAAAGATATTGTGGTACATTGTTAGGCTTTTCACATTGCTGTGCCGTTTTTAAATTCACTTAGCGTTTGAGCTTGGAATTCACTTGTACCTCTCGTGTGATTTTATAGTATTGCCAACTCTTTCATTGTATTTCTAGCACTCTTATTGCACTTTCTTATTATTTATTATAGCACTTTACTAGCACTCTCTTATTTCACTTCCAGCATTACCAGCACGGCCGAAGTGATCAACGTTCTCCTGTCTAAGTTCAACATATCTGACAGTCCCAGGAAATTTTCGCTCTACGAAAAAACGGAGCTACCAAACTCCAAACGTAACTTTTTTGTAGTCTTTAATTACAAGATAATAATAATGAAGAGTAGATAAATTATATTAGATTTATGATCAAGTTAATTTTCAATAATTAGTATATTAAAACTTTAATTAGTGTTTTAAAGTCTTAATTAGTGTATTAAATACTTCATAATCAGTGTATTAAATACTTCACAATCAGTGAATTAAATTCTTAATTAGTGTATTAAAGTCCTAATTAGTGTATTAAAGTTTTTATTATCATGTAAATGTCATATTTAAGGTTGTTATTCTTTATTAGAAATGTATATAAAGTATTGTTTTAACATATCAATTTAGTTTCTTTTGTGCGAACATGTTATTTTGAGGCAGAGGTAAAACCTAGTTTCAGGGGTTCAAAAAGAAGACATTATTTTCACTACTTGTATTTAGTCTCGATTTTGTAGTTGTTTTCTGGTTTTTTTTTACTGGCCTCGATTAAATCTACCCTGATTCTTTCCGTGCAGCGACGATGAGAAGAATGTCTGACGACGAACGCCCCCTCGTCATGTGCCTCTCCTGGGCGGACACGGGCATCGAGAACCTCGACTACAACAAGTTCGTACTGCAAGAAAACGACTCCGGGGAGATAATGGTCTGTCGTCATCGTCGTTGTTATTATTTGTTTATTTTGTGATACGTGTCGGTGTAGTGGTTTAGACATCGGCCTGGATGTCCGGAGTACCCCGGGTTCGATTCCTGGTTTGGGCACGTAGTTTCCTTGAGCAAAAAATTAACTCACACTGCTCAGGCCAGCTCAGCCTTTCATAATGGTCTGTCATCGTCGTTGTTATTATTTGTTTATTTATTTTACATTGATATTGTTATTAGTTTTATACATCAGAGTTGTGCCGGTGGGGGATTTTAATTTGAAACTGCTGCTAAATATGGTTGAAGTATTGGATATTCTTTGCTGTCAGTCTAATGCTCAGACTAAGAAGCCCTGTCATAAAATACAATATGTCAAGCCAGTGATTTAATAAATTTGAGACTGTTAATCATCAGACGTCTGGTATAAATTATAATTGTAAAAAGTAATATTTAAGAGCCTGCGTGATTATAATACAATGTTATAACGCATGATAATAATATTTAGAGACTAATATATTTATAATTTGTCCATTGCAGTGGGAGGCTTTCAGTCTGCCGGAGCTTGAGAGCTTCCTGAATGTACTGAACAAAGAAGAGGGAGAGTGCATACGCCAGGTGGAAGAGAAATACCACCAGCTGAAAATCCACATGGGCAGGAGGATGTCCGAGCTGAAAACGGTCGCCGAGCAACAGCAGGCCCAAAAGCCCGGGGCTCGCCCGAAGAAGCGCGTTCAAGTTTTCGTCTGATTGGAGGTGGTGGTGGTGGTGGAATCGGTGACCGATGGAGACCAGTGAATGAATGAATGAATCGATGGTGTTTTGAAGAGGGGTAGTTTCAGCTGAAATTAACGATGAAAAAAAACCAGCACAGTTTGATAAAAAAAAAAAGAAGATGTTTGAACGGGATGGACATCAAAGCTTCCTCTCTGCTGTCTGGGTCGACGTTCGCTCTACCATTTGTGCCAGTTGCGAATTTGGATGAACTGGAACTCGCACTCATCGAACTTGCGAGCAGTTCACTTTCCTCCAGCGTGACCACTGCAGATTGATTATCTCCTCTTTCCCGGCCCCCTTCTTCTTCATCCTAATAGACCTTACGTTAAAGAATTAGAAACTTACTTGAAAGTCTTGTGTTCAAGAAGTATGACGTGCTGATTTCAAACACGTGTGTGCATGCATGTATGCGTGTGTGCATGCATGCGCACGTGTAACTATTAAATCTTAAACGTGGATGATAATTCCTATTTATTATCATTGCATGAATATCCCATTGTTAGAGTTCCCTAGACAGCTGTATTGTATTGTATTGTATTTTAATGTACATACAAAAGAGTGTGGGTGGTTCAATGAATGAACGAGTGAATGAATTAGAAAGAAATTGAGAATGTGTTATCTCAATTGTATTTTTTCAAGAGCTACTTTGACAGCACCGCTGCTGGTGATGATGATAATGATGACGACAAGGATAATGATATTGAAACTGGTTAAGATTACAGTTGTTATTATTAAGATTGTGTTGAGACTGGTGTAATTATTAATATTGTTATCGCATTGATGATGATTATGATAATAAGAATGATTGTGATGATAGCAGAAGATGCGATTTCTATGTCAAACCCACAGAAGAAACCTTAACATCTTGTGATAAGATTTTTTTAAATTTATTTACTTTGAACTTATTATTATTATTATTATCATCGTCGTTATCAATAACTTATTTTGTTACCAATAACTTATTACGTGTCATTGTGATCGTCGCGTAGAAAAGAGCGGAGTCGATTTGTGTGTCAACGCGAATTAGGTATTTTGTATTTTCATGTGCGTTTGGCGATGATGTTGATGATGGTTATGATGATTAATAATACATTAGATTTCTATTCGATTATGGATTTCTAGTAAACATAAAAAATATGATTTAAACAAATGATTTAATTCTACTGTTCTGTTTACAATCACTTTCATTTATATTTTTATATAATCATGTCATGTTGTACGTTTGTATATATTATGTTAATTATTACAATATTAAGTTCGTTATCATGATACATATTAGTATAATTATAATAATAGTAACATTTGTTAGCTTGTTTTGATTGACAGACAGGGTTTTTGCCACTCCCTCACCCTGGCTAATAATAGTGGGACCTGACCCACTCCTCAGTATTTATACCTTATACCTTTTCTCTCATGCTCCCAATCAAATGAATGTTTTTTTCTGATCTCTCCGTGGTGTCGTATAAGTCGTTGTAATACTCTAATGCAAGTGTTGATATGTGTGCTTGTGTATGGTTTTTAAGTGTGACATCCATCATCAAACATTGTGCTGGACATATATATATATTTGACATTTTATTTTTATTTCTTAACTGAATGTTGTATGAATTCCACGACAAAAACTAGTAAGCAATGTTCAATAAAGTTGGCATAGTATTTCTGTTTATTTACTGTATATCTTACATCCCGTCATCATCATCATCTACGGTTACGAATGAGGGATGTCGAAATTGCGAGACGTAATCGTGTCGTGTAGATTTTATAGGATGCTGCTGTGAGTTTCTGTGTAAATTGGAATTCGCTTGTAAGTTTTACAGCTGGTCGGTCGTATTTGCTTCGGTGTTTTCTTTCTTCAATTCTATCTTTCCATTGACGATCAGCTTCCGGTTTGTTTGATAATTTCGTGCTCATTCGCATGTATTTCATAATAAAACTTGGTATATTTGTGGGTTGTTATCATTAGATGTCTCTCTCTCTCTTTCATTTTTTTTGTTTGGTACGTATAGCTTGTCTTGTCTTCTGATAATATTCCACATTCTATTAATATTACTATTTTTGTGATGTCTAACTTTTTTTTCGGGGTTATTTTTAGTCTTTGAGTAAATGAAAGATAGCAGCTGTTTATGTCTTATTTTTTGTCGTCGCTTTCGTTATGTCTGTCTGTCTTTCTCTGTTGTTTTGTTTGTATCTCTGCTTGACACTGACTGCCTTTCTTCTTCTTCTTAGAGATGCGCTGCTACCTTGTTTTAAAGTCTGGAATTAGTTCCTAATCTGGCTCAACAGTTTTTTTCTGATTTATCACAGATGTCTGGAAAAACTTGCTAAAAATTATTAGTAGAAATTTCCAGATGGTTTCGAAACAACGTGTTAAAAAGTCGTGTAGCTAGTAGCGTGTTCGTAATCTGTTGTGAAACGAAAAACAATTCGGGAGTCACATTGACATTTGTTAATAATTACTATGACTTGGCAGCAATGTTTATTTCGTCGGCTACCATTGGTTGTCTTATCGACTTTGTTTTCATGGATGCCTGACTGACTGCTTTGTGGATCTGCGTATGGGAGAACAGCTTCTTTATATTTTTCGCTTGAGAAGCTGGCCTGCTAGCGGTCCGTGATGCGATGATGCTATTCTCGGAGTCTAGGATTTTGTTTGAAGTCTTAGATTGTCATGTTCTTATAATTATTAGTCATATTTTGACGTGTACACAATAAAGTTATATTCTTTTTTTTTAGTTTATTTCCAATGACAATTTCATAAATAAAAAAAAAGTTTTTTTTTTCGTTTGTTTGTTTATTCCGGAAGTTTACCTACGTCTGCTTCGGGTCGGTTGCGTTTGTTTTTGAAAAAAAAATAAACGTTTAGAATTAAGTCGGTTTAACAAAGCCGGGCCGGTTATTTTGAGTTTGGGGGACATAGTTTTCTCTAGAAGCCGATTCGTTTTCTGAGAATCATAAATAAATCGACATGTCGGATGCCGAAGAAGTGAATCGTAAATGTTTAGGATCGTTGACGAACTATTTCAGAGATGCATCGGGCGCATTAGTACTGCAGATGAGTCTCTCTTGTTCTCCGAGCTCTCTCTTGGTTAATAATAAGAGCGACCAAGACGAGAAGGACCGCTTGCCTTTGATCTCCATGCCCGAGATCGTGGACCTACCGTCAGTTTTCTTTATTTTCGTTTTTATCAAAATTTACAGATAAAACATTTCATGAACAAGTAGTTCTCGCTTAGAAAACAGGACAATCATTCACTTTGACGGGTTGAGGTGGTTATTAGGGAAAGGTTCGCAACGAGACTGCTGTAGGTTCATAACTCGTAACGTGACCACTGTAGGCCGAATCCATCAAACTCTCAAAGTAAATGATTACCAAAAACAGTAGCGTTATTTGGTTTTCAAAGAGTTAGGAAGAGATATCCTTTCATGGACTTTGGATCTATGGACGAGTTGGCGTCAGTTTCCATGGCCGAATTTTCTCGGACTTTCTCTCACGATCTGCGGAGGCGAACCAAAAGTGCAGTCTCGGAACCGAACATGACTCATAAAGCTGTCTGCTTCCTTAACTCCAACGAGAAGGTTGTTGTAATGTAATGATGAAGTTGTAATGTTGTTGTAATGTAATGATGAAGTTGTTGTAATGTAATGATGAAGTTGTAATGTAATGATGAAGTTGTAATATTGTTGTAATGTAATTATGAAGTTGTAATGTTGTTGTAATGTAATGATAAAGTTTTTGCTTGTTTTGTTCATGGTCATCAATCAAGTTTTTTAAATTAGGTAATTTTTTTTCATCCTCATCTAGAAGAAGAGCCTGTACACATCTTGTCCGATTACTTTCGCCACGCATTGTACTTCAACGCCGAATGCTGCAACGGAGTGGACTCAATCCAAAACGAAACCCCATGAAAATGTTAAAGGAGCCAACGAGGAGGTTCTGCTGAGAGTTTCGACTTCTCCAGATTTCGAGACGCAGTCAGAAGAGGTTCTGACGGACGCGGCAACAACGGTAAAGAAATCAAAAAGGTCAAAACACTCGAAGAGCGTAAAATCTTCTATTAAGATCTCGAAAGAGCCGGAAACAAAAGCTCCGGGTGGTGGTGATGACCGGGAGGCACTGGTTGACGTCCCAAACACTCCTGATTTAGGAGGAAAATATCTGCTGCCCTTCCCCATCATAGAGATCAAGGCCTACTACGACAGGGAGTCCACTAGAGTGGAACAGTGTGTGAAAAATGATCAAACGATGATTGTTCAAGATAAAGATTCAATATCTCATGAAATGAGCTACCAAAGTGGGTATATTGGGTATTATTTATGCATTTAAAATTCTTATTTTCGTTCGTCCACGTTAACAACCCACGAGCGTATTCAACAATAAATGTATTGTTTACAAAAAACATTTCTCGTGGTAACCGTAAAAAAAAAGAGGTGAACGTTCGTCCCGCGACAACGTCCGAAGATGAAGACGCGAAGGGAATGTCTGTCGGCCATTCGAGGAGAGGAACCACCACCACTACCAGCTACACCGAAAAAGTCCTGGCTTGCACTGATCTTTTGGGTTGGTATTCAGTTAAATTTGTTTTAATTGTTTATGAAATGATTCAGATTAAATTTGTTTTAATTGTTTATGAAATGATTCAGATTGAATTTGTTTTAATTGTTTATGACTTATTGATTTCAATGGCATATCTACCACCGCTTGCAAGTACATTAATGCGATAAAAGCGCTTGTTACAGTTTACTCCAAATGCCGTTACGTCAGACTCGCTTGAATTAAAATTCTGCTCGTATTGAAGTTTATTAAACAGTCCCGGGGCACACATCGCTGATATAAAATTGACTGATGTATTTAAACTTTGATATATCAAAGTAACTTTAAATGGTTTACTGAACATGGAGATAATGGAAATGTATACATAGCATATAATTGTATTTGCTTTTGATATTTATTTGTATTGCAATTATAAATCTTATATTTAATAATAATAATAATAGTAGTAATATTTAGTATTATTCGTATTAATATTTAGTATTATTCGTATTAATATTCATTATCCGTTGTTTGTCATCATCACCGCGACTGCAGTCTTGGTGCTGAAGGACAGAGATTATCCGGAGAACGATCTTCGCCTGAGATGCTTGAAGACGGAGACCATCATGGACCTCAAGTTGAAATTGTCCTCCGTCCTGAGCAGGCCGTATCATCGCTTCGAGATCAGGAACCAGAAGAGTATAAACAGATAACTTCTCTTTCTTTTTTTTGTCTATTTATTATGATTGAATTGTTTACTAGTGTAGATCTGTGTGCAGTGTGTTGCTTTCTTTTGTTTGATAACTTGCATGAAAAATAAACATAAAAGGTACTGATAAAGACCGATTCATGGTAAAAGGTAGTTTTAAAACACATGGTGTAGAGTGATCATAATCTGTTGTTTTTTAAGAGGTGTGTTGAAAGTGCTACCAATAAATAAGGAAACATATAAACTTGTTTTGACTTTAATAAAAAATAAACATACAACAGCTGTTCTAAAAATGTCTTGTGATCTGTTGACTAACATTAAAAGGCAAAGTACTCCTCAATGATTCTACCCCCTTCTTCTGTCTCCTGCCTGAGGAAGCTTCTGACGCTGATCAGTGCTCGATTTCGATCGTTATAAACCCAGACGATTCGGAGGAACAGGCGGAGGAGATCAGGTACGCTGCGTATCTAGTGCCCGATCCCATGCCCGTGAAGGCATTCACCGGCAGATTTTCCGGTAAGCTTTCCCGTCTCGGTGTTATTTTAATGTTTTCAGATTTCAAAGAAATAAATTCAGCATAAGCAAATGGATGAGAGAAGTATTAGAAATAGTTTTGGTATATTATTATAGATTTAGATTTAACACACGCCTTTTTTCAAGACGAGTCTTGAACAAAGGCGAGAAAGAGTCCTTGCGAAGGCAGCCATTTATAGGCGCCTACTCCTTCAGGCCTACCCCTTTATGTTGATATATTTCTCATAATTTCTTGAAAATTACAAAAACAATATTTTTTTCTTCTTTTTTATTCTCAGGCAGAGAGATGAACATGAGCCACGAAAAACCCGGAAAGAAGCCGTTCCTCGGCGGCTACGCGGATCACGTGAACTGCTTCGAGTACCACAATTCGGCCACGCAGACCGCGGACGAGACTCGCTGCTGGAACCTCCGGAGACTGGAGTCGGGTCTGAGCAGCGAGAAGTGGAGTCAGACGCACAAGCTCATCCACGCCTGCGTCCAGACGTCGAACGACACTTCCACGCAGATGACCGGGGTCGGAGTGTACAGGTCGAACGCCACCGACAAGGTCGTCGTGCCCAGCGGGAACTACGTCACGGCGGAAGAGTTCTGGGAGAGCATCAATAGTTTTGTTAGTGAGAAGATTTGTTGATGCTGATGTTGCAGTAATTCTTGTCTCTTATAGTGCCAGTACCTTGTTGACGACTAATTGGAATAGTACTAGTACCTGGTTTACAACTTATTTCAGTTGTTATAAATGATAATGCTCAATTGTCATTTTCCATTCAGTTATATTCCTGATTGTTGAATTACATGATTTCTACCATAAGGCAATTTTTTTTGAAAATTAAGATTTAATTTAATATTTTATTAATTTTTTATTTAAAACTCAACCGCGTGTTACATTCATCTAGCCACCACTTTTTTTTCATTTCCCTCTGCTCCACACGTCACCTGTCCACCTACCTCTCCGACAGGTGATAACGGTCCAGAAGTACCTGAGACGATGGTACGCCCGGAGACACATCGAGAGACGGCTGGCCAAGAAGCTCTGCATAGAGAGGATGGAAAAGGAGAAGATGGACTCGAGCTTTGTCGAGAGAGAGAGGCAGGTGCTGATCGAGAGGAGACTCAACCCGAGGACCAAGGATGACTTTGACCTTCTCTACGTCGACCTTGAAGGTTGAATGATTAATGTGCTTTTTAAAAAAAATAGTTTATAGTCTTTTACACGAAGTGTTTTAAGACTGTAATAGCTGTATTTGGGAAGCACCTAAGCACTTCCTGTTGTGGATCATAATTTGATCCTTTTAATTTTCGCTCCTCCTTTCTCCAGGCTTGGGACTGTCTTGCAAAAGCAGGGCGGAGTTGCGACTAATGTGCGTCAATTACTTGTATTTATTAATTCATTCCGTGTACGTTCTCGATCCGTCGCTTCACAGCGTGGAGACTCGAAGAGGTGTCGAAAATCGTCTCGAAAATGACGGGTGCGAAGAAGAAAGCCGCCCTGGCTCAGCTGCTGGACGACGAGATCCGGCTGATCCACTGCATCGGGCGGATGCAGCTCAAGATCAGGGACGAAAGGCTCAACAGAATCTTTCAGAACTTCGCTAACAAGGTAATAGACTTTGTCGATAAGGGAGCGCCTAATCAAATGATTCTTTGATTTGATTGATTTGAAGGTATGAATCAATTGATCTATACTTTGTATTTTGTTTTTTATAAATTGATTTTATGGGTACCTAGGGATATATTTGGTGTTAAATTTGTCATTTTTGTCTGATTTCTGATCTACTATCGTCTGATTTTCCTATCTACTTCTGCTCGATCATCTACGAAACAATGCTCTGCCTGATTTACATCACCAGGTTTCCAAGCCGAAGGTCAAGCGCGATGCGAAGGGTCTCCCGGTCCTGCTGGACACCTGGTACAAAGTCGAGTCAAGACATCTCTTCTCCGTCTACAAGAGTATGAATCATACCACGTCGTTCCTCTCCAAACCGTACGAGCGCCTGTCCATTCTCACCAACGTCAAGAAATTTCTCGAGGCTTGTTCACTTGAGTTTGTTTATAATATAATCGACTTTTCGGTTATTGATCGAATGACCGATTGTAAGTAGTATAGTACGGTTGATTATTACCGTTCACCTGGTTTTTTTCATGAACGGACTTGTGATATAACGATTATTATAATAATATCAAAGAGTCTATTGTTGTGCTATAGAATTTTCTGTTTGACTATCAGATAATCTCTTTTAAATCTACTGTGTCAGTTTAAAAAAAAAAAGATTTTATTCATCCATCTTTTTTAAACGAGCTAGACAAGTCCATTCCTGCCACAATTGTTTCATTTTTAAATAAGGTTAATCAAAACTGGACCTGATATTAATTAAATCTGTTTCATTGGTTGTTTAAATCCATGAATATGTACGTTCAATTTAATTAATCGAAACACCGCGACAGAACGTCCACAACGAAGACATCATGGATCTGAAGCTGGAACTCTTGGAGCTGCTGGAAAGAGAATCCCTGCTGACCGTACGCGGCATCAAACCGGATCGACTGATGGGCCTGAGAAGGAGAATCAATTTTCATTTTTCAATTCTGCTCAAGAGGCCAGAGTTCAATCCCGCTGTGGCCGAGTACAACAAGGTCATTATTGATATAATTGACTGCGGGCATTAGGGCACTGCACGGGCGAATTTTTCGCGGCCCGGCCCGTTTTATAGGCTACAAAATTCAGACCTGACCCAGCCCGATTTTACAGGCCTAAAGTCCCTATACTTGGCAACAAAATCTCGACCCGACTTGACTTAAGGCCCTGTCCGTTTGAAAATCATGGAACAGCCCGTGCCGTACTCTAGTGTGCATGTATTTTGGCTCTCTCTCACACACACACATACATATACACAATAGCTATCTCTCTTTTTATAACATACTTCGTGCTTCATAAAAAAAATTTTTTCAACAATTTTAGACTCTCCACAAAACGGAATATCTCCGCACGATCATCTTCTGCATCAGCTGCGATCGTGGCCTCCCCGTCGACCAGTTCCCCAATACGACCTTGCCACTCCATGCACCCAGGGTCTGCAAAGAATGTCACAGGATTAACAACAGGTTAACCCAACTGGTTGATAGACTGATAGGTCGGCTGGTGGATTGATTGATTCATTTGTTTGTTTATTTGTTTGTTTGTTTGTTTGCTTATTTGTTGGTTTGTTGGTTTGTTTGTCGGTTTGTTTGTTTATTTATTATTGTATTTATTTATTTATTTATTTGTTTATTTATTTATTTATTTATTTATTTATTTATTTATTTATTTATTTATTTATTTATTTATTTATTTATTTATTTATTTATTTATTTATTTATTTATTTATTTATTTATTTATTTATTTATTTATTTATTTATTTATTTATTTATTTATTTATTTATTTATTTATTTATTTATTAATTTATTTATTTATTTTTTTTATTTTTATTTTTTTATTTTTATTTATTTATTTATTTATTTATTAATTTTTTTTATTTATTTGTTTATTTATTTATTTTGTTTATTTATTGATTGATTGATTGATTGATTTTATTATCTTGTGTATATTGGCTTTAAATTGATTACCAGGGCTTGCAAGAGGGCCGACTTCAGCTCCTACACTTCAATTCTGCTGAAGCTAAGAAAGGACGAGAGAGACTACGATGACGGGGCACGGATGGCTTTTTTCATGCAGGTATGTAACGCTAACATACATATATATATATATATATATATACGGGTCTTTATGCTGTGTATTATCAATTCTGGAGAACCGAGGATTTGATGAAGTGAATAAATAACTGTTGAGTTATATTTATCCTCTCTTGCGTTCATTTGTACGGGTTTACCTGATTTGTGGGTTGACCTGATTTGTCGTTTGACCTAATTTGGGGTTGTCCTGATTTTTGGACTGACCTGATTTATGGGTTGACCTGATTTTTGGGTTGACCTGATTTGTCATTTGACCTAATTTGTGGTTGTCCTGTTTATTGGACTGACCGGATTTTTGGTTTGACCTGATTTGTTAGTTGGCCTGATTTGTGGGTTGACCTGAATTTCAGCATTTTTTTCCATCTATTGCTGATCTAAGACAGAGTAACGCCGTTCCATCGACGTTTCACCGTCCTTTCATTTTTTGTTCGTTTACCATGTCACACACACACATGCACATACACACACACACACACACACACACACACCCACACGCACACAGGTCAAAGACGTCCAGTACCTGGTTGACTGCATCTGGCACAAGAGGAGTATTGTGAGTAAGAACTCCGATCTCAACAGCCTACTCCTGGTCAGATGGGACGTCGACAGGGAATGGACCCCCTGGAACTCTCTACTGGTCACCATGCCAGAGGCACTCTATCATGCTAGGAGCATTGAAAACAGATTGGTAGGCAGCTCTGTTCTTGCCTAATTAAATCCAGTTGCGGTTGCTAAGAGAAAAAGTGATTTTAATTTACTAATTTCATAACTCTTTACCCCTCGTTGTGTTATCCACCCCCAACCCCCTCTCACCATGCAACCTACAAACTTCTCTTTCTTACAAATCTATTGCTCTTATGCATCACTCCACTATCTCTACTAAAACCTTCTTAGTTGAAGATTTTTATTAGTCTTTTTGTTCAACTGGCCCACTTAATGCTTTCACGTATAATTGGATTGCGATGACGTCCTCAGCTACGAAATAAAAATTAGAGAAAAAAATGATTATATACTCTGTTTTTAATGGTAGTAACAATTAAATTTCTTATCACATATCCGATGGTCTCTCTAATGGTGGTGCCAATATAATAATTTGTTAGATTTTTTAAAAGTTTCTTCCGTCTACAAGTCTGCATAGAATTTGCAGGGACGTATTTCAGCAAAACCTTGGGGTGGGGCGACTTGTTCTCAGAGCCGAACAATTTATCAAAAAAATTTATTCCCAAAGAAGGCTGATGATCGGGAAAGGGGGGTTGGTAGAAGGTACCTAAAATTTTGTTTATTAGGCCACACCACTTCAGAGGCCTTACTTCACTGTCATAGGGGGCCCGCCTATCCATAAAAAGGGCCTACTCAAGCCTCTGTAGCTTCAACTTTACACTTTTCAGGCCATTTCTGGGGCCCAATTTCTATCTTTGGGGACCCAAAACTACGACAGAGGGGGAAATCCCCCCTCCCCGAATTGACGTCTCTGAGAATTTGTGAAGCACCGCTTTTTCACTCCCTTGTTAAAGTTGTCACACACAATGGTCACAGTCTTTATTTTTGCTACGAGACCCACTTTTTGTAGTTGCCAATCACTAAATACAAAACAGATAAGATATCGTTGCTCGATTTATATATATAGACGTACAGTCAAGAGCTGCTCTACAGCGTCAAGTTGAAGCACACTCAAGCGCGCATGGACTTCTACAAGCTCCTGCAGCTGTCCAACTCGCACCAGCTGCCCGTGCACAAGAAGCTCTACCTGCCGACCGTCATCAAGTGCCCAGAAGGATCGTCCAGGGCGTCGGCTCTCAAAAAAACCCACGAAAAGAAAGCTATATTCTGTAGCCGGGAGACGCTGCTTCCGTGAGGGTGGTACTGCGGCGGCGACAAGAGTAGATGTGGTAGTAATAGTTACGACTGTATTAAACGTAATAGCTATTATGACGAATTGGTTGTCTGAAGTACCTTATATGAACGTTGCGATAAAAGCTTTTGTGATTATTAAAAGGGGCATTGAGATAAATTGACATGTTTATGGCTGTTTTATATATGTGTACGATAATGAAACTGATACTTCCAATAATTGTTAAAGTTTTTTTTACGGTACGGAAATCCATGCCAGCTTTTACCCGCACCTTCCACGGCCTTTGACCTTTTTGTAGAAAGTATGCCCTGCGTCTTGCCTCTTTCCCAGTGCCGACCGAGGCTTTGGTGTCAGTCAGAGGCGTAGCGAGGGTTTTTGGCGCCCGGGTCGAAACTATAAATTTTGCGCCCCCCGGCGCCCCCGGGCCTCCCCCCCGTTGCAATGAAGAAGTTAAAGTTAAACTTTACGTGTCCTATTGTTCTTATCATTTGACTTTTGTTGAGAAAAAGATTCGATGTTTACTTCGTTCATACTTTTGCCGTTCTCTTAAGAACTAAAAGTGTAGGTTTATATGCGTGCGTTTTGGCGCCATCTTTTCGCGATCAGTATTTGAAAAAAAACGCGGCAAGCAAAAATTTTATTTAAAATACCGTAAAGAACAGAAATAAATTTTTTAAAAATCCACAAAACTCAGTGAGAATAAATATAATAAATAAATGTCAATAAATGCACACACTGATGAAATTAAATATGGTCCTTAGGCTGTGTGTCATAAACTTGATGTCATAAAGGAGGTGTGCTGCACAGGGCACAGACGTTCTAGATAGCAAGAGCAGCTTTCAAAACATTGGCTCTACGTCAACGATGTGAAATGACTGGTGGCTGGAGCATGAAGGGGTCACCAAGTTCCACCTTGCCTGAGCCGGAGATCTGTGCCTAGATTGTGGCTGGTGGGTTTGAAATGAAACACATGAGTGACATGGCTCTCTCCCTTCCTAAGAACCTAACAAGTTTGATGCTGCAGAACAACTAAATGGACTGAAGCAGCAGATATACAACTAGACTGTGGACGACATCCTGATGCAAGAAAGGAAACTACTGTTTTTCTTGCATCTTACGCAAACTTTGAGAAAGAGTTAGTCCAGCATGAATATACTGTATCTTCCTCTTCGGCGCCCCCCCAAGATGGCGCCCGGGGCAGCTCGCCCCCCCTGCCCCCCCCCTAGCTACGCCCCTGGTGTCAGTGCTACCCCCTCCCAAAAAAGCATTAGTGAGGTCCTTTACTGATAGGTTCGACTTTCGTACCTACCGCATTTTCCCTCCAAAAACCAAACTAGTCTAGTCTATAATCTCCGGGGAAATGGAAAATCTATGTCTATTGAAATGTAATTGGCTTACCTAATTAAAGTTTCATTTGATGGCTATTTTATCCACTTGGTAGGTAATTAACCCTCGTAACCAGCTTAATATAATAAAGACCGTGCTCTCTCTATCAGAGGTTCAGTTTTGAAGTGTAATAGCCGTTATGACACTTCGCTGTTTAAAAATAATGTTTAGTAGTGAAGGGAATTTGTCAGAAGTGTCAGAAGGTTTCTGCCATCCAGGTTTCTCAGCGTTTTAGTTCCTGAGGCCTCGATGCGTTTTAAACTGCACTCTTATAATGTATAGAGGAGGTGAGCTGAGAGGGTATTACCTATACGAAATTCGTCAGTCGTTAACGCGTCTTCGGCGCCATAAAAAGCGAACCTGTTTTATGCATGGTAATATGGCTCATATTTCATACACTCTAGAGTTAAACGTTGCAGATGTAGTATAGAGCAGGTAGAGTTTAGTAGAGTGGTACCTATATGGGAATTCCTCTAATTCTGAACGATATCTATTTAAAACGATTTAATGTCTTCTACGGAAACTATAATTGTCGAAGGTGTGGCGTCTTGTTCTCTCCATGTGCGTTGTAAGAAAACTAGAACATATTTAAGTTTTCAAGATGCACAATTATATAGCATGTAAAAGCATGTGTAGGTATATGAACTATGTGTGATAATAATCTGGTTTTTAATGCACACAGATTTTATATTTGGTGTACCAATGAACTTCATGAGTAAATTTAGTAATTTAGGTTAAAACAAGACATCAGTATAAGTATATATCAATATGAATTAATTAAAAAGATCAAATGGTCTATATTTAGCGATAGCTCTTTTAAAAATAGATGTTTAAAAAGAGTTTATCTCTTGCGGGAATACCCCGGCGTTTTCCAGCTAAATATAGTTTATAGTCAGCAGGCTCTGCTGTTGAGCTTCCTGCTATTAGGCAGGAGCCGTCGTGTCCTGATTGTTTGAGCAGGTAATTTAGAGTTAAGCTGTCTGGTCAGGCCTATAAAGCTACGGGCGTAAAATAATTCTCGTAAAAAGTGTTGATATTTATATTCGAAAGAACTTGGGGTGCTTTATAAACGTCGCACTACTACTACCTACTACTACTCCTACACTACACTACACTAGTTAATTAAGTTTCAGTCGAATTTTCTCGGTTTGTCGTATATAATAATTAAAGACGCTCTTTAACTTAATTTTGTTTTTTTCTCCATTCTGGCTGAAATTGAAACTCGTTATTGAGGATTAAAAGAAGAGGCTGAAACATAAAAATGAATAAAAGCCAACTCCTCAGCGGAGATAAAGTTGAAAATGATGGACGTGACACCTCAGCATCTGGAGAATTCTCTCATACTGTCCGGTGCTTTGCGGTTCACGAGATGAAAAAGGACGATGACGGCAATGTCAGTGCGGAAACAAACTTTAACGCTGCCAAAAATGATGATGTCATTGCTGGTCTTACAAAGGCCTTTGATGAAAACTTTTCGTTAAAGAGACAGGAAAGCAACGGTGAGACTGATAACCCTGTGGGTACCCGAGGTCCCGATCAAGGCAAACCGGCGGGTGTTTCTTCTAAGGGTCAACCACCCGCAAAGTTCACGAGGCCTCACGACAGCGGTAGCAGCTTTTCGACAGCAACGACGTACAGCACCACGGAGAATGTTTATCCGGATTATAGTCCTAGTTATGGTGTTCAGTTGACTCGAAAAGTAGCGCAAAACTATAGAACCGATTCGTCTTCGGCTTCCTCGAAATTCAAGGTCGGACCGCCGAAAAATCACTTTGAGACCCGTCCGCAATTGGCGCCGCGGCCGGAGGAATGTTATCTGACGAACGGCAACGTGGTGCACGACCGGTTCGGTAAAATTATCTCGAACGGCGAAAATCCTCCCGGACTACAGTGCTCCCCGAGTATCAGACAGCTCTTTGCGAAAAAGCACGCGGAACAACCGTCACAATACGTGCAGCCGCATCAATTCTACGGTTCGCTTCCTCTGTCCTCTACGTACGGCTTGACCGCGCCTTCGGTGCAAAACCATCTTCAAAATTTTGTACTGCCTCAACAACGATCGCAGCTGCCCATTGGGCGTCAATACCAGCAGCAAGCTCAACAAGACCAGCTATCATTGAACTATTCCCAGCAGCACCAGCAATGGTGCGAAATTTTAAACAGCTCCGGCAGTCTTCCGAATTCGAGTCTTAATTTCGGCCCGCAGCATCCGTCTGTGCCGGCAGGTTTTATTAATAAGCAGAACTTTTCAGGTTCCTGGTCTGGCCAAACACCTTATCGTGTCACCCAACAACTTCCGCTGCAACACCAACAGCTACTTCCTCCGCAAGCTTCGACCGATAAGATGCAAACGGCAAACAACTCGAGTTTTTTAAACAGTTCCGATTTTATTCCGAGCTTTGATTCTTTCTTTTCTAAGAACATAAACGTGCCTCAGAAATGCAACAAAGTCTCGAAGGTTCCGTTCAACGGAATCTCCAAAAGTAACAATTCCGTCACGAAGGTGAACAACCAACCGGTCGGCTCCGGCTCTGGGTTCCTCGCTCCAATAGAAAAAATTAACAACCTGAGCCATTCAGCTGATTTGTATAGTAGCTCAGTCAACTTCGTTGATGAGATAATCCCCTCGGACACCGATCTCGAAGACCTGCTGCACATTTTTGCCGACCATTTGGATGAGGCCGGTCAACACGGGGAAGATAATTCATCCAGGCAGTTTCAGAAGCCAACTGGATTACCGGAAATAACATCTTCGTCGTGCCGACCGCCGAAAGAAACGAATTCACTTCTCGACGCTCTCCCCGCGGCAAGGCCCGGCTTCCCGCCGACACCGGCCGGGACGACGTCCGACCGGTTGAACTACCAGAACGACTTCGAGTTGAACTGCGATAAAGCAGAGTTCGAGAGGATACTGATGGAGTACAGGAGCAAGAATCTGGATTTCTGCGACCTCTCGGTCGGAGACGAATTTCAGTTCGAGAAGCTGATCTACGAGTGCGGCGACCTGATCAAGAAAACCGAACTGAGTCGGAGTTACAGTTCCATCACTGACAGTCTCGTCGAGAACGACTTGAACTCCGTCTCCCCGGTCTCCAACTGCGTCACCGTCGACGACGACAATTGCTTCGGCTCGCTGGGCTACCTCGACGACGTGCAATTAAATCCGGACTTGTTTCTTTCCTGGAACGAGCCGGAGTTGACCGTACCGGATCCCCGCTGGCTGCCGTCGGCTGACCGAGAAAGTAGTGACGTGTCGACTCGTACGGAAGCTGCCAAAGGGCAGCCCGTCCCTGTTTCGTGCGGCAGTGAAAAGATTCAAAATGTTGCACGTCAGGCAGCTGCTTCAGACAGCTTGAACCAATCAGATTCTTACCAGCTACGTACCTTGCCCAATGGCGGTGATTCTAGCCTCGAAGGTTTGGGATTATTTTGTAATAGATAATTATCTTTGTTTACTGTTGTGATTTAGTTGCATAATAATTTTAAACTGCTCTCATAGGAGATTTTGCTTTATTGTAATTGCTGAAAAATTAAGTATGGCTCAGTTATATTAACCAATATTCGCTGGACCTATAGTATTTAAAAAAAAATTTTTTTTCCTATCAGAAGAAAGAAAGAATGTAATGAATCAGAAGTATGATGTCTTGAACTTTTTGACACAAGATGAAGACGGAGATAAGTGAGTAATGTTGCTGCTTCTGCTGTAACTTCAGTATTGTAGTTCTAATTGTGCTGCTCCTATAATGACTGTACCGTTGCAGCTAACTAATACGTCTAAAGTATTGTGTTTTTGGTGGCGGCTTACTTCTATAGCACCTTGATCCGGTACGGCAGTTGCATGTTTGATTGATTAACGTCTGTATCTGTCCGAGACAATTTAGACGGGATGTATGTTTGAGTGTTCTGTGATGTGTGTGTGGCCTCCGAGCCAAGAGTTGAACTCATCCCTGTCACGGCATTGACGTTTGCTTTCTATAAATACCAACCAGCGCCCTTCACAGAGCCGTTATCGATGGCGACCTCGAGGCCGTGAACTCCATCTTGACCTCTCTGTCGACCGTGGCGGCGCTCATGAAGAAGGTCGTAGAGATGAAGAACAACATGGCACAGGTCTGATAGTGTTTTCGTGATTTTTCTATTATTATTCACTATTTATTATTAAAAATAATAATTTAATGTTTCTAATGATTTACAAGTAATTTAAAAGTTAGTGTGAATTAGTAATTTAATGTTTCTAATAATCTACAAGTAATTCAAAAGTTAGGTTGACTTAGTAATTTAATGTTTCTAATAATTTACAAGTAATTTAAAAGTTAGTTTGACTTAGTAATTTAATGTTTCTAATAATTTACAAGTAATTTAAAAGTTAGTTTGACTTAGTAATTTAATGTTTCTAATAATTTACAAGTAATTTAAAAGTTAGTTTGAATTAGTAATTTAATGTTTCTAATAATTTACAAGTAATTTATAAGTTAGTTTGAATTAGCAATGTAATGTTTCTAATATTTTACAAGTAAGTCTGTTGTAATATCCACTCTATTTTCTCTGTTACAGACTCCCCTCTGCATGGCCGTGGTGGAGAACCAGCCCTCGATTGTCAGGAGCCTGGTGCGCTCCGGGGCAGATATCTCCGTGACGATACACAGCAGGCAGGGCAGGACCCAAAACAATGGCGCGAAGGAGACCTTGACCTTTACGAGACCTCTGCACTTTTCCGCCGCCAGAGGCCAAGAATGGATCGACTGCCTGAAGGAGCTTCTAGCTAGCAAGGATTACGATGTAAACGCTAAAGACTCTAAAGGTTTGTCAAGTGATTACATTTTTGTTGTTGTTTGGTCTTTTCAAAATTACATCAAATTACTTTAGCTGTATTTAAGTCAGTTTTGGTGAATTAGAACGTTTATTTTTGTTAGACATAGAACAGATGTAATTAAACTATAATCATCTACTGAATCAAAGCGTTGAATTAGCAGACGTTTTAGTATCTAATTAGCATATTTATCTACCTGATTCAAACTTTTCTAATCTGTTCTATCTATATAGTAACGCTTCACCTGTGCTGTGACACGTGAATATTTTATGAATGCATGATATAACTATACAGGTGCTCATGATAAATAGGTCGTTAGAGTTGTAGGCGATTGTAATCGTAGGTTGTAATGTAATTGTAACAAAGTTTACTGAATGATCATAAAGCAGACGAAGAGGAATTTTGACATGTGTTGTTTCCTTAGCGTGCTTACTTTTACAGTTATTGTCAATGTCATCATCATCATCATCAGGTTATCACCGTGAAATATCAGACCGTAAAATTCATTGTATAACATTTGCAAGATCTTAAAATATCGCGTGCAGGGATCGACAGCTGACAGAATGATAAATAAATTAGCAAATTTTTCTTTTTTTTTAAGGAAAAACAGCGCTACACTGTGCCATCGAGGCTCACAGAACGTCCGGTCGGCACGGAACGATCGACTCCATGGAGACCGTGAAACTTCTCATCCAGAGCGGAGCGGACCACGACGAGCCGGTGAGTCCTCGTTGCTTCTTGGCCGTGACCTTGCAAGCTGGGGGGGGGGGGGGAAAGGGTGGGGCAGTCCCGAGTACTAAATTTGATTTGCTTAACCAAGCCCTAGTCCTTAGGCCACGAATCATTTATCTAACTTACTCACTCACGGGCCCAATTCACAGTACAGCCAGAGGCAGCCATTTAAGGCATCATTTATTTTATCTTTCTTTATTCAACCAGAGGCACCCAGTTCATTTTTAATATTATTTGTATCATAACCAAAATATATTGTACAGGACGGATGCTTTGACATGACTGCCCTCCACTATGCCGTTAAGTCAAAATCCGTCGCCATGGTGTCGTGCTTGCTCAATTCTGCCTCTATGAGGTGCCTGAAAATGGGGGCTGCTGCTTCACCTTCTAAATCCCCGAACTTGGCCGGTGAAAGATCCCCGGGCCATGCTCGGAAGTTAAACAATAGAACGCCGGGACAAGCAGAGGGGGGCACTGCACTGACGAAAATGTTGAATGCTACGACAGGCACCGGCTACAATGCACTGCACCTGGCTGTCAGTCTGGATATGAAGCCTGAACTCGATCATTTAAGGCTCATCCAGCTGCTACTCAAAGGGGGTGCTGATCCTTCGGCCAAGAACTCAGAGGGACAGCTACCCAGGGAGCTTACAAAAAATGAGAACGTGAGTGTATTAAATAATTCAGAAGTGTATTTGGATAATTTTCTTTTATTTCTTAATTTTAATAAAATTTATCTTTTTGCAGGTCATTAAAATTCTCAGGGGCATAGGGCTAGGAGCCCCTAGACAGAACCCTCAAATCGTGAACCATCATCCCGGCCAGCCTCGTACCCCAGCGTCGCTCGGCTCTCCCTCTACGGTGTCCTGCTATTCCGTGTCGCCCTCTTCCACTCCTCCTCCTCGAACTTTGCCCCTGCCCGTGGAAATGCCTCTACTTCGTTTTTGTTGATGTGTTTTTCTTTAAAAGGCATTTTGCTACAGTGACCGTAATTATTTTTTAAATTATTTTTTGTAAAGTTTTTCGAAAGAAATCGATAATGAATCTACGGGTTGATCAAGAACCGGAAGTTTGGCTTGTTGACTGTTTTTTTTAATTCACTTCAAAGCTAGTAACGATTTAATTTTTTGCAAGCATGTCTTAGCATGTTTAAATAGCAAGCGACTGATATATATATTTTGAGACCGGTGACTTTCAAAGATTGTAAGTTCTTTTACACTTTTTTAATGAAATTTTGGACCGTCTTCTTGTTAAAATTGTAAGCTGCTTTGTTTACACTTTTGTTAGATTTGATGAAGTTTTTTTCTTGGGAAACATTTCTGTTATTGGATTGTTACTGTTTTTAAATTATCAATAAATATTTTCATCATCACATGAAAAGCATTATTGAATACTACGATTGATTCGTTGATGAGATGAGGCAGGTACTACTCATTCCAATTTACTTATTTTCATTCCACCTGCTAGGTTTTTTCATTTCAATATATAGAAAGAGAGTGAGAGAGAGAGAAAAAGAAAGAAAGAGAAGGGGGAGATAGGACCTAAACCGTAGATAAACGTGGATTTAACCATAGACTTTTAGCGATAAATATTTCTAATACTTATATGAACTATAAACCATGTAGAATATAGATATGGGTATCTATGCTATGAAGTAAAATCATGGACATAGATATTAAAAACCAAAGAACGTTTATAGAATAAACTCAGCCGAATCCATGAGTTGTCTTTGTAAATGAAAGCACTTGGGGCTCTGTTTTTTAAATTATACTTTTACCCTTGCCACTGCATTTAGAGTTTAGATAGGTATATTTATTATACCAAATTGTATGCCCTATCGTCCATGCAGTGAAATAACCAGTGTGATTAAATTAGCCTGTACTATATATTTCGTCGAACGCTACGCTAATGGATTTTCAATTTGATAAAGTAATTAGTTTTAATTATTTATTAAATACATGCAATACTATATCCATCTAGATCCATAGATAAATTAGTTAACTGATTTAACTTTCATCCCTATCATAATTCCAAATTTATTCAAATAAAAATTATTTTTATAATTTTATCTAATTTTGCACGTATTGTTAAAGGTACAAATTATTCATTTAGATAAATAAATAATTGTGCAATTAGTTGTAGCTTAACTCCAACAGCCATTTTATTTTTGTTTTGATATTTCTTTAGTATCGTTTGATTGCGTAGTTGCATAAAAAAATCAAATTGAAATCTGTTTGTGTTAAATATTTATTTATTTTTAAATTTTTGAACAACATTCCAAATATTTGAGGCAATTCTTAGTTTTTTCCACGTTGCATCGCGAACTCACGTGCGGCGAAATAATCTCACTTCACTTGACTTGGCGATTTTGTTATGTATCAATCCAAACCAGTTTCTCGTAATTTAGCTAGCGTTGGTATTGTCTAATAAGTTTTTTAAACAATAAAACTTGCATAAAAACAGTGCAGCTCTCTTCATCGCTGTCGTATTTTTTATAGAATTAGTAGATGGATGTTCTGCACAGCGAATGATTTGCTATTTTAATAATTGTTACTTTTGTGTTACTTTTGAAACGATCATTGTTTTCGAAATATTTCTGCTAATATGAATATGAAAAATGCATTTTTATTATATTTGAAGGAAATTATTTAGCTTAGTGAACCATCATAAATTCCAAAAATAGAGTATGGCAAAAGTTAGAAAGTTATTAGAACCTGAAGGTTTAATGAATGCGCATAATTTATTAATTGTCATAAGTTGCAGTAAATAAGGATACAGTCATTTTAAGCTCTAGGATTGATTTTACTTTTTATTTGGTACTATTATTTGTGTTTATCATCAGGGAATAGTTCTAATAGTTTCAAATGCCAAATAGCGATAATGGTGGAAATTTGTTTGAAAATATACTTCATACAACTACGTAATCACTTATTAAATTTTTAACGCTTCTAGATAATGTCAGCCGTAAACTCAACCACCGAGGTTACAGCTCTTCTGGAGCTCTGGAAAGAAAATTTTAATTCATCAGAGGAAACCCCACTGACGACTCTACTCACGAAAACGGTAAAGTACAAAGACGCGTCAGTCGGACTTATCGACATCCTGAGCAGGTTATTATTATCGTTGGCGATCTGGTTGTACCGGCTGGTCCTGTGCGGGAAATGTGCTCATGGCGATAGTGGTTGCCGTTTGTAAACTTTCGATTTGTATAAAAACTTTATTGTTTTCTTCAGACTTGCTGATATTGTCGAACAAGAAACTGAGGCATGGTACAAAATGGATCCGGATCCGTTTGATGACAGGCACCCTGGTTAATACTATGAATATTCTATTAAATTAATTAAGTTATAATAATTTATGCGCAGATAATAATAATCTATCTCTGCATAATATATGCTGCTAGCTTTTTCTGATAAATAATTTATTTGATTAAAACTCCTTTGAAACAAACAGGACGAGTAGATCCCAACTGTGCCCTCGGTCACGTTATGAGTGTCATGTTCAAGAACGATCCTTTTATGGGCAAGGTATTTCTTTGATATCCGTTTCTTTTTAAACGAGTGATTAAAGCGCACGTTAATCGCTGACGCCACCACGATCATTGTCTGATTTCTTGCCGCTCTAACATCACCACCGTGATCATATCCCGATTGCTTGTCGTCCTGACATCGCTTGCTGCTCAGATTGCATTTAGCTGCTTGTTTATAAACACCACCACCGCTGCTTTAATTTCCACATCGCTGCGGCTACCGGCGAGGCTGCTGTCGTTTCGAAGCCGTCGTTTTCATCGTTGTATATATCGTTTTTCGTCTCGCATTGCAGATTGTCGGCTCCTACATCACGGGAAGAGATCCGGCACACCACGACTTGCACGTCATGACCAGTCGACTCTTCATCGACATCATCCCCGGCCTCGAGACGACCGTTATTTTTTCTAACAACGACGACGTTAGTTATCATTCGTCTTTTTTATTTTCATAATGATTAAGTTATTTATTTATTTATTTTTATTTAATTTAATTTATTTATTTTAATTTATTTATTTATTTTTATTTAATTTATTTATTTTTATTTAATTTAATTTATTTATTTTAATTTAATTTAATTTAATTTATTTATTTATTTTTATTTAATTAAATTTATTTATTTTTATTTAATTTAATTAATTAATTTATTTTTATTTAATTTAATTTATTTTTTATAAGAAATAATATCGGCTCGTATTTTCTTTAATCTCGTCGTCACCCGTTTTCGCTTTCTGTTCAGGAGGACGGACTGATCAAGATCCTCATCCACCGGTGTCAGAATGCTTCGGAGCCCCTGTCCTCGTACTCCACTGGTCTGCTTGCCTGTGCCATGGAGATCAAGGACGTTCCAAATGCCTTCAAGCAGCAGAACACTGTTCTGGCAAGTTACCTTGCTTGAATTGTTTTACTTTTTTTCCAATCTATGTTTAATTATCTATTAATGTTAAAGATGATGATGATGATGATGATATGTCTTCTGCTGAAAAGTTTAGACTGGTAATAGATATGAAATAGCGGTTAATCGACTATAAAATCGATTTTAACTTATGAGATGTGCATATTTCATTGGGTTATTGAACTCATCATCTGTGTGATAACCTGACAATTGTGCACCACAACCAGGTTCCACTCATGCTGCGCCGGCTTCAGTCGCTTAAAGAGGAAATGGAAAAAGAAAGTCTGGCGTCAGCCAAATCTGCAACGCAGATGGGCAAAAGATACTTCAAAGATGTTGGCAAAGATACTGATTCAAAGAAAAATGGTTCTCTTTTTTTTTATTATTCATGTATATTTATGTTTGGTGGTTATGAATATTAAATTAATGTTTCCAAGTACAGCGACATTTGAAATAAAATTTTGCTATTGACTAGTACAATTCCATGACGTTCTTTTTACTTAGTAAAGAGATTCTTAAAAAATTGATTGCATCCGTTACAGACGATAGCACGAGCAAGCCGAAACCCGCAACCAGCTCTGCCCCGAAAAACTCGCTCACAGAAAGAGAACCAATCACATCCACTCCCGGTCCTTCCAGCTCTTTGCACATGCCGAAACCTACGAGCAATCACACGCCGAGAACTCCACTGAACGCGAGAGATGCGATCGCTTCCACTCCCGTTCAGTCCTCCAGCTCTTTGGTTGGCCAGGTCGCGAGTTCAACTGGCAGGTCGAAGGTTAAGAGGAAAAGACAGACCAATGACAACAGCGACGGCGACGACGAAGCCACTCCGCTGGCTGACGGACAGGCGGGAGGGAACAGGAGGCGGAGTAAAAAGTTCAGAACGAGTAGTCCGATCTTGGGGGGAAACGTCGATGAAAACCAACAGCTTCCTGTCGTGGTCGAAAGAAAGAAAAGTAATTACAATAAAGGTAAGTGGTTTTTACTGCAGCTAGTGGAAATGATGTTGATGTAATTGAGGGTGATGATGATGATGATGTCTGTGCAGGCTGCTGTGATCATGATAATGATCAAAAATAATATATTTTACAAATAAATTTTATTTTCCAACAGTTGCTAACTTTCTGGCAGCTGCAGTCCACGAGGGCGACAGCAATAGCTGTTGGGCGGAGCTTGAGCTCCTTGTGATCGGTAAGTTCTGCATGTGGCCACTGTCAATCGAGATGAAGCAGAGGCTGATCCTTCAGTACCTCCAGCCAATGGGATACTACCAAGATGTAAGTTTTTTTAATTTATTACATTTACATTATATGATTTTCAACAGAGAGACAGTCATAAGAATATATCTATTAGTTATAAGTGTAGGATTAATTTCCCTATCACACCTTTTAGCTTGCTACTGTGTTATCATCAGTTCATAAGTGTCAAGGACATAATGCTACAACCTTGACCTTGTTTACCTTTTCTCTCATTTTCTCTTCCAGTTATTGAACCACGTCTTTGAAGTTCCGATCATTGACATGCTCATGTTCTACATCGATCTCAAGCAGAACAAAGACGTTCGACTTGCTTTCGAGGCTCTCAAGGTTGGCATTATAAACTGGAGTAGTTGAAACAATTTTAATTCCTTGATTTTTCTTTCATTCTAGTAATTAATATATATATATATATGTGTATATCTTCATTTATGCTGCTATTGGTTGATCTAACTCACTAGCTCACCCAATCATTGAATGGCTCTTTTATTACATGTTCAACTTCATTATTTTGTTTTTTGATTCTCTACAGTACCTAGCAGCACTGCTGTGCCATACGAAGTTCGTCGAAAAGTTCATCACGGCATCCGGAATGCAGCTGCTCCTGAACGTTCCGAGGCCCTCGGTGGCAGCTACCGGTGTCTCGATGTGCCTTTACAATCTGGCGTACAACACCAACTCCCTGGAGAGGGTAAGTAGTTAACTTTTTTTTAATGATGGTGTTGTCGTACTTTTTTGGGTTGAAATGTTTTCAGTTAAAAAATTCTTGGTTTTATGAATATGTTATTATTATTATTGTTATTATTATTATTATTATTATTGTTATTATTATTATTATTATTATTATTGTTATTGTTATATTATTAGATTAAATCAATTAAAAATTAAAGCAAGTTTAAATGTTAAACATTTTATACATCAACAGGTATGTCAGCTTCCAGAAAGTGTGCTTCACAATATGGTCAGGTGAGTGTTAGTTCCCTCAAGGGAAAATATCTCTGATATATAATTATAGCTTTAAAGAATGCTTGATTTTTATTGGCCAATTGATTAATCAGCTGTATAATTTATTCAGCTACACCCTCTGGTTGCTGGAATGCTCTCACGAGTCGAGCAGAGTTCACGCGGCTTCCTTCTTCGGACTTGCTTTCCTGTATCGGATCAACGTCGAACTCTTTGATGCCCAGGACGGACTGAGGAAGTTGTTCAACGTGGTAAGTAGTAGAGTTGAAAGAAGGAGGTTGCGACACGATAAATAGTGAAAAGGGTTTTTAAGTAGTAACGGGAAGGTTACCATGTAATAAATAAATATGGTTTTTGATGATTACCACACAATAAATGGTGAAGGTTTTTAGGTACTAAAGGGGAAAGGTTACCGTGTAATAAATAAAAATGGTGTTTAGGTAAATAAAAAAAGGTTACCACACGATAAATCGGTAGGGGTTTTAAGCAGTACAGGGATCGTGAGTTTTTAAAGTAATTGAGAAAAGGATATCACCAGCAATGCAGATTTGAGAAAATGTTACACTAGAATGGGGAATGATTTTTAAGTAGTAAAGAAATGGTCATTGGACACAAATTGGGATAGGTTTCTCACGAGAAAGAAGACAAGTTTTACATTTTCCCATTAAATTTGTGGGATGTTTAATTTATTATTGGTTTAATTGATTCTTTTTAGTGGCAATTAGGTAATTATTCATGTATTGTAATTATTCGTGTATTTACCTGAACAGATGAGCACTCTACCGATTCTCAATGTCGAGGAGGACCACTCTGAGCTGTCAGAGGACGGACTGATCTTCAATCGGCAGTCGGCGCAGCTGGTGACGATAGCAATCAGGCGATACCTGGAAGCTCACTTGGCATACAAGACGGATTTGGAAAGACTCAAGTTGAAGATAAGAACCGATGGAATTGAACTCCCGCCTAAAAAGGTTTGAAATTATTAATTTTGGTACACGAATCTAATTTGTCTACTTGCATTGAAGTAGTTAAATTTCGCAAGCTAATGTGTCGTCAAAATCATCCGCTTAGATCGATAAGTACAACCCGGAGAAGGTGATGGAGAACATGCAGTTATGGCTCGGACACGAGACCTGCAAACCGATGCACAGTTGGAGGCCTGTCGTCAATCTCTTGAAGCTGGGAGCGTTTCAAACTCTTCTGAATCTTCTTAACATCTCAATGAACTGGCCCAACACTTCTACGAGGTTGGTAGTGGTTGAAATTGTTGTCGTGTTAGCAAATGGGGGGCTGGTCTATTTTAATGGGTTTTGTTCACCTTGATATCTATGCATTAATATAAGCATAAATATATAAAGGGTGTCCTAAAAGTTTTGCCCGATTTTATATTAATAAAGAATGTAGATTTTTGAACATTTTTAAACATTCCGTTAATATTTATCATTATTTCTTTCGTATTGATCATTGTGCTTGTAGTTCTCATTCATTATATAATGAAATTAATTGAAAATCTACATTCGTTATTTTTTATAAAATCTGATTGTACATAATATTTTCGTCTTAATTCATCAGGTCTGACATGCAAAAGAGCACACTGGATATACTGGCCATATCTAGTTTCGTACCCGCGGTTCAAAACCTGCTGTGCAAAGAGGTTCGCCCGGCAGACAGTGTTGCAGTTCCTGCTCTCAGGTACGTCTAATTACATACAATCTAATTATTAGTGCAAATTTTTTTTTGGATAAACTATTAAATCTTGGTATTAACTCATCTCTATCCTGCTTCTATAAGGGTGATCCTCAGTATGGCCTCAGGCAAAAACTCAGAAGGTGCGGAGGTTCAGAAGGCTGCTCTCAACGTCATCATCAATCTGGTCTGCAGACCTCACCCTAAGGTCAGTGAGCCGTCAGCCAATTTTATAATTTATTCGTGCTTTTTGCAAATTTAATTAATCATACTCGATACTTTCATAAAGTAGTATTTATCTGCCTAATATTTTGACTTCTAAATTTCCAGGAAAAACCAACCGGCAGAGCTCAGGTTGATACAAGGGGAGGTGCTAACACTGAGGACAATTTAGAAAAGATCTGGCATTCTGTTAGATCCAACGATGGAATATTGGTTGGTTCATCACTAGATTTTGTTATTTATTGATGATATTGTAATAGTTGATTTTATTGGTTTGTTTTTCAGCCAATGGCAGCAGGCTTTGATAAACTCTCGTTGTCAAATAATTAGATTCAAGAATGGTTGATTATTATTTGTTGACTCCTCCCATTGTTATATTTCAGATTTTACTCGACCTGTTGACGATCAAACTGCCGGTTTCAGAAGCTGACTCCATCCGAATGTTGGCATGCAAGGTTGGTATTGGTCCTTGTCCTTAGAGGCCTTTGAGGGCTGTGTATTGTTATAGACCAATGAAATAACTGTTTTTTGTCACCTGCAGGCTCTTGTTGGCCTATCACGGTGCAGCACAAACAATCAGATCCTCAGCACTCTTCCTCTCTTCGACAAGGGTCAACTTCAACGTAAGTATTTTTCTTTTATAGCTAAACGACATCAGCCATGATGATGTAGCATCATTTTATTAAAACATTTATCGAATGTATATTTTCTAAATCTGCCTACATTGTTGTTTTTTTTTACCGTAGAACTGATGTGGGACCCGATCAACGAGAGCACCAGGGGCGAGCACGAAAAGTTCTGCGACTATGCCACACAGCTGATTGAACAGGTCAAGGGCATGACCCCTGAAATGAGAAGGGTAAGTTTATAGCTTATAATGGTAATTACTTCATGTTCTTATGTGTATTTTTTTGCTTACTGTACTGTATATGTAGCACAGTTTGTATCACTTTTTTTATGTAATTTTTAGTCTTATCTTGTGTTACCATCTTATTCTGTATGCAATTGTAAGTTTACTTTTGTTTGTATTTGTATGCATTTGTAAGTTTACTTCTGTTTGTATTTGTATGCATTTACGCATGCTTTCCAAATTGTGTTTTATTCAGCTCAACATAAACAATGAACCTGAAATCGTATAATAAGTAATTTGTCCACATAACAAACACAACACAGGCGGCCATAGCTGCACAGACAAAGATAGATTTCGACGAAGGGGAACTGATGACCATCGTGCAGCAGTACCTCACCAGAAAGGGACTGACCACAACGGGCATGGGCCACGGAGCGGCGGCAACTGCCGGCAATCAACTTCAACAGGGCAACAAAATATTGATTGAGAAAACTGATCTTTTACAGCTCCTTGGTGGAGTTTTTCAATTGGGAGGTTATAAGCTCGTTTTACTTTTTATCACAATATATTTGTTATTTGATTGTAATATATTTGTAATTTGATTGTAATCTGTTTGTAGTTTGACTGTAATATATTTGTAATTTGATTGTAAGATACTTGAAATTTGACTGTAATATATTTGTAATTTGATGTAATACATTTGTAAGTTGATTGTAATATATTTGTAATTTTATTGTAATATATTTTGACTTGAGTAATATGTTTGTAATTTGACTACTAAATTTGTGATTTTACTATATTCTATTTGTTATTTGTCTGTAAAATTTTTTAATTTGACTAATATATTTGTAATATGATTGTAATATGTTTGTAATTTGACTAATATATTTGTAATTTGATTGTAACACATCTGTAATTTATTAGCACTTCCATTTTTAACGACTCATAGTAGGTGATCAGATATTTTTATAGAATTGTTCTAACGAACGAAATGTATCTTGACGACATGCTGGCATATATCTGTAATTTGACTGTAATATATTTCTTACTTGATTGTAATTTATCTGTAATTTGACTGTAATATGTTTCTTACTTGATTGTAATTTATCTGTAATTTGACTGTAATATATTTCTTACTTGATTGTAATACATTTTTAATTACGCAGGCATGACGGAAAGTGCTTCTCGTCTCAGACAGCTGGAAGCCCGGAGTACCGGATCGTGCGTCAGTTTCACGTTTTGATTCATTTTTTTTTCTTTAAATGTTTTATTATTTTTGCATTTTTATTATAATTTATTATTGTTATAAACAGTTATTACAAATCAAATAGTTATCTATTTATTTATCAGCCATTTTGTTCATAAATTAATTGATTTAATTCAACAGACTTCTGCAGATGTAGACAGGAAAAAGCTTATGAACGTTGCTCGAGAGTGCCTTATTAACTTAGGTTGTCTGTTGTCACTTTTCTTTTAATTATAATTATTTTATTTTATTTTTTAGTTATAATTTAATTATTTCTTATTTATGTATGATTCCTATGTTGGCTGTATGTTTGTATTTTATCTATATTTTTATATATATATATATATATATGTAAATGTTGTTTGTATTTTGTAATTTTTTACATTTACATATTTATGTAATTACTACACAGTCTAATCGAATACACATACTGCAAAGTCTATTGAAATTTTTTGTCATATATTTGAACCGTGTATTAATAACATTTTTCAAAACAATACCAGGTATGACGGAAGTCGCAGCTGATGTAGAACGCGAGGCTAACCTTCAGGTGAAATCCGCGGGTTCGTTTGCCGCCACAAACACAGCACTGACCCCTAGGACGGTCAGAACTGTCGCCTCGGTATTGACTCCGCCTCTCTCGACCCCCATCACGCCGATAAGGATGTTTGATAACTTTTCCAACTCTACCGTCTCATCGTCCGGAGTGACTGCACCGTCGCACGGTGGCGTTGCTGCTCCTATGACTCCTACAACTTTCAACAGAGGTCAAAGTCTCTTAGGAGCAGCAATAAGAGAAAGCAACCCGAGCACTCCGCTCAGTGCCGGATCTTCAAGGATTGCTGTAAAGAAGAATTACTTGACGCCCACAGTTACTGTACAACCAAAAGTATGCGCCTTGTTTGCCATCTTTAAATACAATGAAGTGGCTAATTGGTCAATCGATGCTTAAATTCTATTCTACATCTTTCACAGACAAAACTCTCAGAAGGTTACACCTCTCCTAAGACAGACAGAAACACTCGCTCGACTACTTCGCTTAGCTCTTCTTTGGCAGCCTTCCCTAACAGATTCAATGCATTCTCCAACCTGTCTACTCACAAGGGATCGGTTTATTACGGAGCTGAGAAGCCGAAAAGCAACCTGGCCAGTGTCGTAGAAGTTCCGGTTAGTGGTCTAACGTGGCACGATGTATTTAGTGTAGTTATAAATCATTTATCTATATTTAGTAATCGTATTATATGGTTACTCAATTTCAAATAATAATATAAAATTAATTCATGTTGTATCGAGCTTTTTATGGGGGAATCATTAACGGTTGATATTATTTTCACGTCCACAGCAAGAACCAGGAGTGACACTGGAGACGATCGTCGGGACGTACTTGAGGCACCACCACATGTCGTGCAAGTACCCGATCCTTGCCTGTCCCAAGTTCTCTCTTCTCAAGTAATTTGAATATCCGCGAGTTCTCGAGTAATTATCATTGTTAAAAAAATAATAACCAATTTTATGTCGTTTATTACAGACCCCACCACTGCCCGGATCCAAAGTACAGGGGCAGAGCCCCTATGGGAACAATGTCAAGGCTTTTCAAAAGACAGGTCTGTTTCTGATTGGCTACTGAATATTGTGCTACTAGTATGATTTGATACTGATAAGTTATGATTTTATAGGATGATTGCTTAATAAATAAGCTAAAGTAATAAATGTTAACGAGTTCGGTTACGCTTACGTACAGGTGGATCAACCTTACGGAGGATACGAAGGAGCCAAGTTTGACCGGAAGTACATTTACAGCAGGTAACATTTACATTCAATTGGAAAACCATCCTCTCTGTTTTAATTTGTCACTTTTTCTCAGATGATCGGTTGTTAGGTTTACGATTTCATTTAGTTGTTGTTGTTGGTGTATCTTCTTTTTTTTTCCGCTTCGCTTCGCAGGTTTCGGCCGGTAAAAACCTACAAAGAACTCGATATGACGTCGTGCACGTTCACGGTATGTTTGTTTGTTGTCGAACGATTTTTCAATCGGTTATTTTTTTACCTTATCATGTACTTTTCTGCTATTGTTGATAATGATGTCGTCGATAAATCTACTTTTGTGAGCATAATTTGTTTGCTATGCTAGGGACTGTTTCTTGAAAATTACCGATATGCCTGGTGGCGTTCTTAAGTGTCATTATCGCAATTAATTTTTTGGATGCCTTACATCATTGATTGTCTCGTAAAGTCTGAGTAACTGTTTTTTTTTCACACGCAGGCTGACGAAAAGAATCTCGTAGTCGGTGTTGAAGGAGGCAATTTGAGGTACATTAACCTGAAGACGACCGAGGTTTGCTAACGTCCATTGGGGGGCGGGGGGCTTGTATATCGGGTCCGCGTTCGATTGGACGGCTTTTGTTAGACGTCACTGTCGCATGAGTCATGCCCTCGTCAAGATTTCATTCGTTATTTAAAACTTGTAACTTTTTTTTGGGGTTAGGTCTCAGACTCGATTCAGTGCCACGACTTAGCGATCACCCACTGCGAAGCATCGTGGGACGGCAAGCTGATCCTCACGTCGACGGAGCACCTCAGCATGGACGGCAAGAACCCCTCTGCCGTGTGGAGGGTGGACAACTTCAACGAAGCCCTGTTAGTTATGAACTACATTCGATATTTAGTTATTTATTTATTTATTGAAAAATGCCAGAAGGGCTAGTAAGCCACTAACACTAGCATAAAAAAAAACAAAAAAAAAACACAGACATCCTTAGTCATGGACACAAGAAACAGAAACCATCAAGAAGTGAAAACAAAAAAACCACCTAGATATCACAGAATAACAGAAAATTAAAAAAATAACTCTAGCTGTAGTATAAGAAAGTGTCCAAGTTGACTGATTTCAATGACAATTTAAATAAACAAAATCAAAGCTTTGTGTGTGAATTGTGTCAACTGTTGCTAAAAATAATCAACTCCGTTTTTTTCTTCCTTCAGACACCAGTTTGACGATTATTACATCGAGTTCGGAAAGCAGACGCAGGACAGGATCATCGGCACCAGGGAGTGGAATGCCAAGGTCAGTTTTTGTTCCGTGGGAGCAAGAAAGGAGGGGTAGGGTAGAACTAGAATAGAATAAATAGCTTGGTGGAAGCACGTGAAGAGGAATGGAACTCTTCTTGGTTTGCTTTGATCCGAGATAAAGCTTTTTTTGGAAAAAATAAGTGTAAACCTGAATAGTTAGGAAAAACAGATGGTTTGAAAATTAATAATGGTGATGGACTAGCAGTACTTGAGGTGTACTAGCATTGTTCGAGGTGTACTAGCATTATTTGAGGTGTGCTAGCATTACTTGAGATGTGTACTAGCATTACTTGAGATGTGCTAGCGTTACTTGAGGTGTACTAGCATTACTTAATATGTACTAGCATTAGTTGAGATGTACTAGCATTAATTGAAATGTACTAGCATTACTTGAGATGTACTAGCATTAATTGAAATGTACTAGCATTACTTGAGATGTACTATCGTTAATTTGAATGGCATATCGCTTGAAGCACCAGCTTTCGAAACCTTCAGAGAAGCTATAAATGATAATGGCATTATAGTAATATTAATGCATTATTGTAAATGTTTTTGACTGTCTTTCCAGATCTACGACGTTAACACTGGTCAGAGGATCAGCAGTTTTTACAACTCTGACAGTAACAAATACACGAAGAACAGAGCCACTTTCTCGCCATTAGATGACATGGTCCTCAACGATGGAATCCTCTGGGATGCCGTCTCTCAGAAGCAGATCCACAAGTTCGTCAAGTTCAACCCGAACATCAGTGGAGTCTTTCATCCGGATGGTACACAGATTATCATCAACTCTCAAGTGGTGAGCTAGTTTTGTGTGCTTGTGTGTGAACGTATCACTTGATGTTTGCAGCAGACTAAAAATCAATTTTAGAATGTCTGCAAATATATTGATATATAAATATAAATGTTTGATATTTGATTTAATACTGATTATTTATAAGATAATTTGTTAAGTTTTGTTTGACTTTGTGTCACTATGTTATTATTTTTTTATATTTTTTTTTAAATTTATCAGTGGGACATGAGAAACTTCAGAGTCCTGCATACAGTAGAGGCGCTCGATCAGTGTGATATCAAGTTCAACAAGACTGGAAAAATCATTTATGCAGGTTTATAAAGTGCATGCATTGTGTCTGTGCATGTGTGTGTGTGTGTGTGTGTGTATGTGTGTATATATGTATGTGTGTGTGTGTATGTGATTGTTGTGTAGAACATGGATCTGTTGTTTAGTGAAAAGCAGGTGTTTCCAAATATAAAGGAGTTACTAGAGTACGGCACAGGCTGATTTTTTACGGCCCAGCCTGGTTTATACGGCCAAATTTTCTAATCTGGGCCCGGCCTGTTTTTACAGACCTGACATCCCTATACTTGGCACAAAAATCTCGGCCTGGTCTTGGATCAGCCCAGTCCGTTTAAAAACCCTAAAATAAAAGCCCGGCCCCTGCAATACTCTGCTAAAAAAATTGATGCATTAAACATCTGTTCCGATGCTGGTGATTGTCATGGCACAGTTCAAACGATAGTTGTCGTAGTGTTTTAAAATAATGACAGGTGTATTAATAAAATTAAAACGTTTAGATATTATTAATATCTCATTTAGTTAGCGTTTATTTAATTTTAAATATAATAATAATACGCTCGGCTGTTTTGTTTATTTATTTTTAATAAAAAAATGTTTATTTCCTCGACTTAAAAAAGCCCACAAATCTGATGAGGACAACATCCTGGATCCGGAAAGAGAGAAGTGGCCGTCGAGCTGCTCCTTCAAAACTTTCGACAGTCTCGATTACAGCATCATCGGTGAGTTTTTTATTCCTCCCTCCCAGTGATATATAACTTTCCGCTATCTGTACGAAGATACGATTGTCCGCGTTCGTAGAATGACGTGTGAAAGATAACTATCCGATATTTTATCATTATTATTATCTTTTTTTTATTTTTTTCTAGCAACCATCGAGGCTAAAGGTTCCATCCTGGATTTCTGCGTCGATTCTACCGATTTCTATCTCGCCACAATCGAGGTACGTGCTTCCGTGCAGCGCTGTGAGCTCTCTGGCTGGTTTTTGGCTTTTGTTGAGCCTCTGTTAACTTTTTAGTTTAATAACTCTCTTTTTTTTTTTTAATATTTCAATTTCCATTACTACTTTCGTGCAACAAGACGAATTTTGAAGGTTGCAAACTTGATTGAATTCTTCCGTTTCAGGGTTGCAGGAGGGACGACGCATTCGAGACAGCCGTCTGCCGGGTCTACGAGGTCGGCAAGACGAAACTGAGCGATGAAGATCAGGTGGGCGATGAGTTTTGCTTGCTTTCTTTCGTGGTTCTGTATTAATTCTCATTTATTTCATTTTGATGACCTTTGGTGTTACGTTAGTCGAAAGACTTCTAGGTCACTTTACGCTAGGGTGAAATTCTAATTAGGGTTTGCATATAGCGTGAATGCTGCATCTGTTTTTAACTATTGTTTCAATGTTCATTCATTTATGTGTTGTTTCAATGTTCATTCATTTATGTGTTGTTTCAATGTACATTTACGTATTGTTTCAATGTACATTTACGTATTGTTTCAATGTACATTTACGTATTGTTTCTATGTACATTTACGTATTGTTTCAATGTTCATTTACGTATTATTTCTATGTACATTTATTTAATGTTTCAATAAACATTTACGTATTGTTTCAATGTACATAAATTTACATATTTTATAATTCAGATGGATGATAACCCCGAAGATGACGACGACGAAGATGAGGATGACGGCGATGATGACGACGACGACGATGACATTAATATGGACTATAACGGTTAGCAACGGGTTTTATTGAATTGTAAAGTCGATTGGTTTGGTTATCCGTCGGTCGGAATTAATGCTGAACGGAACACACTCGTCTTTGTAGATTCCATGAGTGATGATGACTTGGGAGCTTTCCTGCACGTTCCTAATTCCGACAACAGCAGCGAGTTCGATAACAGCTACATGAACGAAGACGATGATGATGACGACGACGACGATGATGTAGATGATGACGACGACGACGACGATGTTGATGATGACGATATGGATAACTTTCGATTTGAACTCTCTGATGTGTCAAACCTTTGAATTTCATCTTATATATGTTATTTAGTTTATGCATTTGACCTTTGTTGTTTTGTCTTTCTCTCTATGTCTCTCTCTCTCTCTCTGTATGTATCTCTCTCATTTTCTCTTGTCTTGCTCACCCCACAATTTATTTCGTGAACGCGTGTGACAGTGCAACTTATTTGTATGTAGCCATCATCCATCGTTGTCACCCCATTTTTTTTTTCTGACCATCAGACTACTATGATAAAAAAATAATAAATGATCATCACTTGGTGATTTTGTGCCGGCGTACTACGGCTAAGAGTGAGAAGGACATTTCGAAATTGGGACCATGCGAGGGCCGCTGCCACCGTTAAAACTATCATCTCAACGTATGAATAATTTCTGCTGTAACTAATTTCTACGTTTAAACCACACGCATCAAACTGCTTTAAATCTCATTAAACTACTTTAAACCACACCGCACCGCAATTGTACGCTGTCAGTCCTAAATATCAAAAGAGGTGGCACTGCAATCAAAAAATGAGATTTAAAAAATCCGTCATTTTTGACGGGCTATCTCTAGTATATATAATAAAAAGTATCGATATCTAAAAATCGAGAAAAACCAGCTTTATAAATATAATCTATATTTTTTGTGAAACTATCATCGATACCACAAAAGGTATCATCGATATTGACAGCCTTGTGAACTGAAGTTTACAGTTTCTGGTTAATTTCAATGAAACAGATTTTTGGTATTTCCCAAACGGATTCTTCGTCTATTCTTTCATTCAAACTAATCAATCAGTCAATTTGTTGTTATTGCATTGAATAATGGCGTTGCCTAATAATTTATTGTTATTTATTATTTACGACGCGTTAAATAATAGGCTCCGTAGTTTTAAACTAGACTAAAATCCGCTGTACCACTCCCTTACACCATTCACTGTCAATAGCATTAAAGAGATAGAGCATACGAAATTAAGGTTGTGGTTGGTCGTGAGAGGACAATTAAAGTGAACATGAAATAGTGGTAAATAAATTCAAACAATAATAACACTGAGGTGAACAGAGTGATTAATTATTTATAGAAACGAACGGGTGAAAGATTTTCGTTAGAAATGATTTATGATCATGTTTTTCTATCTTTTCCTAGTGACTTCATTTGGGTGGTTAACCAGCTGAAACCTTCTGACAGTCCTTCTCCGGTGAGGCCATTAGTAGAGCATATCCACCATGGTTTCTCTTTTTCTATACTGTCAAGTTCCAGCAGAGAGGAATACTTAGTTGCCGGAATTGCATCTTTTGCGTCTGATTTGTTTGCAAGGAAGAGCAGAGGTATTTTTCTGTTTCTGATGTCTTCGCTAGCTAAAACCTGATCCAGCTCCTCTTTAGCAACGGGCACTCTCAATCTGTCGGAGCTGTCAAGAACAAACACGATGCCGTTGCAATCTCTGAAATAGTGCTGCCAGAGATTGCGATATCGTCCCTGACCAGACATATCAAAGCAGGTCAAGTTTATATTATTGAGACGCAGTTGTTGGACTTTAAAGCCAAGAGTTGGAGCGACGTATTCAGGGCTTCTGCTTGTTTCAGTCTGTTTGAGTCTATTCAATATGGTTGACTTGCCGCTGTTATCCAATCCTATCACGACAATGTTCAGTTTATTGCTGGACCCTTTACCCGCCGCAGCACCCATGATCGTATTTTGATCTAAACAATAACGCGTTGTAAATGTTTGCTTGTTGATACTATAATTATTATGAACAATAGAACTAAAAACGAATAAATATTAACGTCTGGATTGAAAAACTCGATAGAACCATCAGACAGGTCAATGATTGTTTGTTTATTTACTTGTCCTAGCAACAGCAAGATGGGCGGTAAATGATTAAGATAAATGCCTAGTTTATTTTATTTTTTAAATTTATCAATAATGTTTATTTATTTGTTAAAATAAATATTAAATTGCATGCAAATTGATTAAGCATATTAAATTTAACTATGCCTTTTAGATATTTATCTTTTTCCGTTTGTGTTTACGTGTTGTTTTTTTAAATAGATTTATTCTTTCGGTAATATTTACGATGTCTAGCTCTAGTAGCTCTAGCTCATCTGGTATGACATTTTTGCATCTATTCGCTGTATCGCTGCTTAAAATTAAACTAAATTTTAACTTTGCCACGATCCTGTAACTTAGTGATCACTCATTCCGCTCATTCATCCAATCCAATTATTGAAATTATTCCAATTCCTCTCTCACTTCTTCTCTTTACTTTTTTTTACCTAGTGGACCTAGTACTATTTATTTCTGTTTCTGTCTCAATTAAAAAAAAAGAATTTACTTGCTCTCTGCTAACATTGAGTTTGTGTGTGTTATCTATCAGCTTCCTTCTGGTACAAGTTTTTTGTCGGCGCTGGAATACCGCCTGCTGCTGCCAGCTGCTATGCTGCCAACTTCAGCCAGCATAGAATTTCTGACGACATGCTGGCCGACTTAAACAAAGAATACCTGAAAGATCTCGGAGTGACCGTCCTGGGTGACGTCATAGCCATACTGAAGCACATCGAAAAGACGATGACTCAGGTTAGGTTGTTAAAAGACTAAGTCTTGTTTTGTCATTCGTTGTCATCACAAATTAAAACAAAGTTAAGGGACTCTTACAATTTGTGTAATTCCAGCAGTTCTAGCTGCTTTCAATGTGGCTGCATTAAAGTTTAATGATTAAACTCAGCAAAAGATTAATAAACAGTTAATTATTATTGATTCTGTTTTGTTTTTTTTAATTGTGTTTTACTGGGTTTTTTTTCTACATTTTCAGAATGCAAGAAAAAAAGCATTTGAGCACCCAAAAGCCACTCCTCAACCACCCAAGCCCGCTTCCAAACTCAGTCAACAGTCTGTTCCGTCTCGGCCGGATCCGAAGACACCCGCGCCCGTTGAAGTGGTGGCGTCTCCCGTGAACATCGAAGCTCTAGTTGCAGCTGTTCATTGCCCTAAAAAGAAGACTCTCTATATGGATTCGAAAGAAGTGATGCCCGAGAAGAACGGTCAAGTTGTTTCCATGACGGGTGCGTTTAATGGTCGAAATTGTTTGGTAGATAATTTTATTGGGAAATTATTTTGTAATTATTTTATTTCAATGATGACATCAGATTTGTTTACTTAGACATATGTAATTTTAAATCTATTTTCCTGATACCTTTTGATGATTTTTAGTCTACGAGTAGTTTTCTCGGAAAGTCTTGATTGTACGGGGTCGGGAGTGAAAGAATTGGAAGAGAGTGGATTTGTCGGCTGTTACTAAATTATCAAATGTCTCGTAGTGTTCATTTTTTACAATCTTATGATTCGATTATTTTTTATTTGGCAAGGTTAACGACAGCAGTTAATCATTTTGATTTGTTTTTTTTTTCACGCCAGCACTTTCGTTTTCTAAAGCTCTCGCCCCAAACGTCAAAAGTCGCCTGCAGCTTAGCAACATCTTGCGACCAGCGGGCGGTGAGGCGCATGTTTGTTTCATACGTAGAATTCATTTGCTGCTTTTTCACTTGTTTAAACAACGATGTACCTGTATATGGTATTTGACCCGTATACTTGTATCAGTAATTTACTTTTATACTTGTATCAGTATTTGACCGTATACTTGTATCAGTATTTGACCTGTATACTTGTATCAGTAATTTACTTTTATACTTGTATCAGTATTTGACCTGTATACTTGTATCAGTATTTGACCTGGGTACTTGTATCAGTATTTGATCTGGGTACTTGTATCAGTATTTGACCTGGGTACTTATATCAGTATTTGATCTGGATACTTGTATCAGTATTTGACCTGTATCAGTATTTGACCTAATATACATTGCTTATTTTACGATCATTGGCTTCACAAAGCATATGACTTTAAAGATACAAACAATAAGAAATGCATAAACTAAAGCAGTGAATTACATCAAAATATCAAAAGCTGAAGTTGTCAACTGATCAACTTTGGTCGACCCATCACAAAACCTTGATTCAACCCCTAGAGCATACTCATAGATTAAAAAAAAACGTCAACAACTTCTTGATCTGGTCTGCTGACGATCCTGTCTTCAATCACCTAAGACATTCATCGCATTAGCATATTCGTGCTAGCTACTTTATACTACGAAGCGAATAAACCGTGTAATACTTGCTCGTTTAATTGACAGCTGCTATCTCGAACGAGGCTCACAAATCTCCGCCTAAACGTCTTCCTCAGTCTGGCGGCGGCAGCAGCTTGTTGAAACGACCAGAAAGGTCGGCGAAAGACTCGACCCCGTTTGACGCATCGTCCGACAAAGGTTATTGTTGTGGTTTTTTTAAAAACGCCTTTTTCGTTCGGTTGCTGTGTCAACTGTTGAAATATTTCCAAGGTGGAGGAACTTTAAAGTTTAACGAATTGCCCAACTCTATTTAGGCGTGGCATAGTGATGCTTTGAAGAAGAATGTGGTGTTGCTGCTGATAAAGAAACTATTATGCAATACTATTTCTAAAATATCGAGGTCACACTAGCTGTAATGGTTCAATGTCATTTAGCGACACATAGTATCAAAATCGGAGTCTTGTACTGTAATAATATAATCAAAGCCTTGAAATAAATGTTTCAAGCCTGAACGCATGGGCAAAGTGCCATGTGATTATATGCTTTGAAAGTGCTACCGTAGAGATTAAAAATAATGTTATATGTTATCGCTGATGAAAAAACGCGTTTTTTTCTTCTTCATCCAGGTGCTGTATTCTCAAGGCTTGGTCAGAGAATGGCGAAAGAACAAGAAGCTGCCAAGTACCAGGCCGTCGATCCAGTCCACAACAAGGCCGGCGGGGTTAGGGAGATTTTTGTTAACGTCTGTTTTTTGAGGTTTTGTTTTCAACTATAAGGGTTTATTAATTATCCGTGGTGGTACTTTCGAAGAACATTGGATTGTAGTGCCAGATGTTTTCTTTACAGCCTCAAGGCATCTTCAGAAGACTCGGCGTCAAGAGTCAGGCGATGGTGATAGACGACGACGAAGACTCCCCCATCCCTTTAAAGAAACCGACGCTGGAAGTCAGACCGGGGCCGAAACTGACTACCATATCCGCTGGTGTACTCAGCTCCAACTCCGTTCTGCCGGCCAAGGAGAAGATCGTATCTCACGGTTTCCTCGCAGGGAATAGCACCCACTCTAAATCTCTGGCCGCCAGGCTCGGACAGAAAGTATCGGGTCCTCTGACGCCCGTCGCCAGCGTAAAGCCGCGGGCGACTGTCAATGCCTCTGCTTTGAGTAGATTACTTAAGAGAGATCAGTAGGTGTATAATCTGTCATATCCTTTCCCATGTTGTTTATCGAAACATTTTTTTTGGCTCGTAGTGAACTAATTTTAACCTTTTATATGTTTTTCTTTTAAGACCGTTTTTTGTGTGTGTGTGTGTTTTTTATGTTTGTTTTTAATGTTTTTGTTGATGTAAACACAATTAAAAGTCAATTTTATCAGATTACAATCAGCCACGAAGGTGATGCTTAGTGAGCTGGTAATAAGCCTATTAGTTAGTAACTACACAATAAACATGGTTTTGGTACAATATGTTGTCAGCTGCAGACAGTTTCAAGACCGGTTATGGACGTGATTAGTCGAGATTTACCTATTACTTCTACTACATTGGTTAGATTTCGTGACTTTAGTTTCAGCTAAAGTCTACAATCTGGATAAAATGAAATGTTAGTTAATTATAGAATACCACTAACTAACTAACTTTACTAGGGCTGATCTTTTGTCTGTTTTCGTTATTTTTGACTATGTGAACCCATAGCAGCAAGCGGGAAGTGATTGCAAGATTTTCCCCGTTGTCGGCTCTAGTTAAGCATGAATGTTGTCGATATTGTTTTAATAGCGGAGATCTTAAATATGGAAATAAAATGTAAGGTCAGCGAGTATAAGTTTGGTAGAGTTCGAGTAAGAAGCTGTATCCCTGTCCCAGCGTGTTCCAAACAAGGCATGTCTGTCTTTTTACTAGTGATAATTATACTTTTAATCGTTACTAGTATACCCTTTCAAAATTGACGTACGTTGTAGTGCCACCTTACTGCTTAACCTGCATACAGCCATGTATTTATATTTATAAATATAAAATGATAAAAAAAATTAGGTACAACCAAGCTTTTCAATAGTTTGATAACATTTTGCATCTGTGCATAGACAGACCCTTCACAAACGATTTGGCAACTCGAATTAATAGAGTAGTATTGATATTAGAGTATACTATTGCATGGAACAGGCCATGGTTGCAGGATTTTCAAATGAGCCAAGTTTAAAGTCAAGCTGGGACGGGCCGAGTTTTCTGTGCCAAGTACCTATAGAGGCTTTATGCCTATAAAAATGGGCCGGGCCTAAAAATTTGGCCCATGAAACAAGCCGGGCCGTGAAAATTCGACCCCTTGCAGTACTTTAATCGATATTGCTTCTATGACTTCTATAAAGTCAATATATAGCTCTGCAACTATAAGCTGTCATTTGTGAACTTGGCTGAAACGGTCAAAATAACAACCGTCCGTAAAAAATCAGTAATTTTTTTTTATATAAAAAAATAAGCTGGCAGCTTTCTGATAAATACTGATTGTTAAACTGCATTTTTGCATTATTCTAAATATAGAAAGTCGGTCATGTCGATGTACAGTTTCCGGTTGTTTATATCGCTCAATATTTTTTTCTTAAAATAACCAATACAGCTTTTATAAACTGTCGTTTTTTAGTGGTTTTATATGCGTGTGTGTTTTTTTGTTGAGTTTTTCCGGCGATGCTTGTACATCGTCTTTGTTATCGATAAATATTTATGTATATAATGAATAAATATAAATATCAATTCGTATTTATTTGTTGTCTTGTATTTAGCAAGTAAAAATTAACTTTTGGCTTGCAAGGAACGAACAATTGGTTGAAAATTTGTAACTAATTCGTCAAAGACTTTAGCTATTAGCTATAAATCGGATAAAACTGGATGTTTGTTAATGGTGTTTGTTTATAACAGTTAGGTTAGTGTAGGTCACTGCAGTTGATATGCTTTTCCAGGTTAGTAGTTTATGCTTTTGTAGTTTTGTGCTTGTTATTATTAAAGTTTCAATTAATTGATTAACTTTATGGTAAAGGTTCCCTTTGACGGCCCGTGTGGCGGATTAATACATAATTCTCGGCTATAATTAACTATAAACACGATTAAAAGTAAACACTAGTTTAAAAATTATGATAATTAGTATAAGTAATTTATTTAAAATGAGAAAATGTCATATAAAAAAATAAATAATGTAATTATAATTTATGTACGTTTGAGTTTTAAGAAAAAGTTTAAACGAAGGAAAAGTTTAAACGACGCAAATACACAATGTTCGCTTACAAATATTCAAATTTCGACGTTGCTTCGAATAAACTACTTTTTTTAACATTTATTTTTTAGTTTTTCTTCATTAAAAATTTGAAATTTTGTTTATTTAAAGAAGTTAACTTAGTTTAATAATTTCCAATTTTCTTACTTCTTGCAAACCGTCCCGAGTTACCGGGCGGTGAGTTTTAAAATTTTAATGGAATTTTTATTTACAACTGATAGTTTGTTTTTTAAATAAAATTTTATTATAAACTAATTTTATTTATTTTTTATTCATTTCATTCATACGATCATCGTACCTCACCACTCACAACTACGATGTAAATAGGGCTTTCAAGGGTACTACTTACGTTTTCAAAGTCTCTCAAATTAAGATAAATGTTTTTTTTTTAAATTAAAATTGGTATTAAATTTGTTTTTTTATGTTATTGTGATAAAATAAAAATAATACGATTATTTTTCGGCACGGGCCGTCAAAGGGAACCTTTACCAACTTTATTATTAAAACCTTAAAAGTTTTTGTGTATGATCGTTTTCTCAATTTTTAGGTTATGTTACTAATGTTGAAATCTGCGATGTTACGCACGCACACACACATATATGAAAATGAATAATTATTTAATGAAACTATTTATAGTATAATCATGCTAAGAATAATTTCTTCTTGACTGGTTAACAGGTTGCAAAGTAGGAAGATAAGAATAAATCAAAATGGCTGAATTAGATTTCATGCCATTGCACAAATGTCTTTTTTGTGACAAGATCTTTCGACTGGAGAGCATGCTCAAGAAACACATGCCGACTCACTTTGACTCCAACTTGCTGGAATGCGACATATGTGGACTACAGTTCCAGTTTCCCGAGCATCTTCACCAGCACTCCATCATACACACACTTCAGGGACAGGTGGGCTTACCCCCGCCACCCTCGGTGCCCCAGCAGCAACCCCCTCAGCAGCAGCCGTCCAACGTCGTTTCGTCCTCTTCTTCAGTCGCTGCAGCGAACCATCATTCGTCGGGCCCGCACTACACGTGCCCGGCTTGCGAAGCGGACTTCCCAAACAGGGAGATGCTCCAGCAACACGAGCTCACCATTCACAATAGCGGCGCAGCAGTGAACGGGAGTTTTCGACTCAACTCGTGCCCCGAGTGCGGGGAGAAGTTCTTTCTCATCGGGGAGCTGAAACGGCACGCCCAGATGCACCGATTCAGTCTGGACGGTTTCGACAGCTCGGGCTCGTCTCTGGGCGGCACGTTGACCCGAACCGGAAAGAAGAAGACCTTTGAATGTCCGGAATGTCACAAGTTCTATTCCACCTACGGCAATCTGAAGCAGCACACGCTCACGCACGAAGGAACGCGTCCCTTCGAGTGCGAGGACTGCTGCAAACGGTTCACCACTGCAGGCAACCTCAAGCAGCACCGGCTGAAGCACACGACGGACGGCAAGCCCCACCCGTGTCCCGTCTGCGGCAAGCGCTACTCGACCGCCGGCAATCTCAAGCAGCACCGCCTGAGACACCTGAAGGCCAGGCCGTTCTCGTGCGACCTCTGCGGCAAGTCTTTTTCCACGGCGGGCATCCTCAAGCAGCACTCCGTAGTGCACACGGGCATCAAGATGCACCGCTGCGTCGTCTGCGAGAAGAGCTTCAGCTCGCTGGGCAACCTGCGCCAGCACGAGCTGATACACAGTCGAGACCACCCGACGTTTTCGTGCCTCATCTGCAACTGCTGGTACACGACGGCGGGCAACCTCAAGCAGCACGTCGCCAAAAAACACGGCCCTTCCGAGAAGCTCACCGCCTGTCCGAGGTGCAAGCGGCGCTACTACGCCCCGTACGAGGAGGGCGCGACTCACATCGACGACCTCAACTCCAGCGTCTGGGAGCGGATTTGCGACTCGTGCGGTCCGAACGTCTCCCTCTCCATGTCCTCGGGCGTCGCGTCTTCGTCCCTGGGAGACCTGACGCCTAGCAACGGCATGACTCCCAACAGTGGACTCGACCCCCAAAAAATGCTCATGTCGCGGGATGTCATCAGCCAAGATTCATCAACCCCGTTTAAGACGAGCAACAATCCCCACTGTATATGACTCGGACCGCCCCCCGTTTTGGGTCGGCTGTTTAATGACTGGTTCAAGTGATCTGTATTCTTATGTGAATCTGTTTGTACCTCTCTCTCTTTTTCTATATGTATGTGTGTGTGTGATGGTTTTGCTGTCTGTATGGAGTATTTTAATGCATCTGGTTATTATTGTTGCATTTGTGTTTAGGTGCATATGCCCATTAGTTGTTTTAAATTGTTGTCTATTAAGTAAAATATGTATTTTTTTAATTAAAAATTTTTATATCATAATGTTTGTTAGCTTAGAGACGTGTACGGTCGACTTTGTTTTACACGTGATCATCGGGTTGGCCGATTTAATAAACGGAACTAAAAGTATCGAGGTTTTATATCATCGTTAATCGTTCATAAAAGTAAATTTTATCTAAATTTTGATGTGTTTAAGATTTTTGCTCCGTGCGCGTCCTTTCCTTGTGTCCGTCGATCGGATCGGCCATCGAAGTATGACCGATGCCGCGGTTTTAACGGGTTAAAAATCTTGGAGTCATCATGATAGTAATCGTTTTCTAATACAGTTAAGTACCGACTGCTTCTTTGTAGGTTTTAATGTTTATTAATTTTTAAAAATTGTTTTTACCTGCGATAGATTTCTGGGGAAATGAATAAAAAGGCAGGTTCGGAGCGGTAGTTTCGTATCTTCCCGTAGTCTCTCGGAGCTGCTGCATACTAGCGGGTATCTTGTAGCTGCTGCGTACTTGCGGGTATTGGGCGTTGCGATGAAAATTATGGAGAAATGCGACTTCTTTGGTTCTCTCTTCGTATTTTTTTTTGCTTTTTATTCGTAAACAGGGTCGTTTTGTTGTGTTTTTCACGATGTCGTTGTTCGTATCCTCTTGCTCTGCATTTCGAGTCTTTGTATATTTAAAAATAAGGAAAGAAAGACTAGCGTGTGTCGTCAGCGACGATTCGGAAATAGAAACGGTAAAAATGAGAACCGCTTTTTAGAGTTTTTTTCCGGGGCTTAGTTTCTTTCCTTTGAATCGTCTGTACGTGCTGCAGTGTGTGTTGAATTAATTTTGTTGCCAGTGCGAAAATTAATATTTTGTTGTTTTTTTTTTTTAACCACGTAGGCCAAGAATTTTTTTTTTCGATTGCATTTTTTTTCTGTCTGGACGTGTTTTGTTTTCTCTTGTTTAGTGATGTTTTCTTCTATTTCGTTTGTGATTTTCGAACGTGTGCGTGTTAGAGACCGTCACAGACGTCGTTGTTGTTGCTGATGTTGTTTTTGATTTATCGTTACGTCGGCGGTCGAATGAAGTCGGTTGGTCGGTCAGCACGTGTGGCTCGATTTTGCACACACGTTTGTCGATATTCTGCCAGAAGTTGTAAAGTATCGTAGCTTTGGCGTAGTTTGGAAATCGTCCGATCGGTCGTCGGCTCGCAGCGTTCGGCTGACCTGAGATGTCGCTTGCCGAAGGTTGAATTTAGAGAATCTGTTATTTCTTATCGTTGTTGAGTTTACTTGTCGAATGATGATGATAATAATGACTGAATTTTAGCTTCCGATAAATCCGCAGAACGGATAGAACTAGTAACAATCTGGTTTTCCTTTATTTTCGAACGCAGAGATCGTATGTGCGAGTGTGTGCGTGACCAATCGGAATGATTCGTAATTTGTATCAACAGTTGTTTGAGCGAGTCGAGATTTCATTCAGTTAGGAAATCGTGCAGGAGCGAGGAGTGGTTCGTTTTATGGAGAGAAAAAAAATGATTTGTTTCGATTGACCGTCACTTGTATAATCTTTGGTAATTTTGTTATCGGGACCTTTCTTTGCCACACGCGTTATTATTATTATTATATATTTTCTACTTATTTTAATTTTAATTTTTTTTCTGTGAAGGGGTGTGACTCCTCTTAGATAACTACTTCGATGGCACTACTCAGGCTCGTTGGAGATATTAACTGTTGAAAACTGCTTTTTTCCTCAATTTTTTAATTCAATTTAATAATAATGAAACGACAATGTCTTTGATTTATATTATTGTTTTTTTTTGTATTAAATGTCTTTGAGAGCTTTATAGAACGTTTGTTTCTAGGTCATTGTTACAAATTTTTATTTAGTAAAAGTCTTTATTTATCAAATAAAAGAAATCAGTCCGAGTATCACACACAGAATGAAGTTTCCGCCGACACGGGAGCAGGGAGGCCCGGTGGTGACGGATCAGCCGCAAGGCCATCGCGGTTGTGTTCATCTCGATGTGCGGTGTACGTCATGCATGCATGATTGGTTTTATATATATATATATTTTGAATATACGCAACAGAGTAATTATTCCTTTAAATTTTGTCTGCTGTGCGATCAGTCGAATATTAAGTTCCAGTCAATACGGAGAACTTGAACGAGAAAAGATTGTTCTCGAGAATGTTTGATTCTGTCGAAATGGCGAGACAGGTAGTAGTTTTGTTTAACTATCCGCGCAATAATACTCGGCTCAAGTCTTTTCCCGAGTATTAACGTGGTTTGAACGATGTGATGTAACTTTTTTTTAAACCAGAACGAAGCTGAACAGTAGCACGACTGAGTCTAGCTTCTATTTCACCTCTGGTCTATCAATGAACAAATACTGGGTGCTACCTGATTTCAACAAAGCAGCACAGCCCGGTTGCAAATTTCTCTTTCATCCATGGCTCACCGTTGCCAGAAGAGTTCCGTTGCTTACTTAGTTTGTAGTGCCAGGTATCATCCGAGAAATTTTAAACGGTTTATTATTAACTAGCGGGGTTGGGGTTACCCGGTGTTGCACGGGGTTTTAGAGGTTTTTCTCTCGCTCCCGTTTCTTTACCTGCTTGCTTTCCCGTTTCCGCTCTCTCCTGTTCATTTTCGCTCGTTCTCCCGTTCCCGCTCGCTCTCACTCGCTTTCCCAATCCCACTGGCTCTCCAGCTTGTTTTTCCGCTCGGTTTCTTTCTTCCTCTCCCTCTTAACTTTTTCCCGGCTCACAAAACGTGAAATAGATTTGCTAAACGCTGCTTGAAACCTTCAAACTTGTTACGTAAACTAAATTTTAATTGTTGTTACATAATAACCTTTGATTTTGATGTTCGTACATAAGCACTTTTGGCCAAGAAAGGTTTTTTGCTCATAAAAAATGAAACAATGAGTCAATTTTTCAAAAAAAATAGATAAAAACCTTTTCCTTATAATCAGTTTTTAATCTAAGTACCATATTGTGTCAAAATTTCGTAGCATTTGGTCCAGCCGTTTTCGAGTTTAGCATTTAGCAGCACATTTAGCGACTTATTTTTATTTATATAGATTATTTACAAAAAAAAACATTTTACAAATTCTGCGTTGTAAGACGCTAACAAAAAAGGTACGACGCCATCTTAAAATATCAAAATAGGCCGCCTGCGCCTTTTTTTTCTACGCAAAAGTTGAGGCCTCATTAATTATTCAGGCCGCCTGGTTGACTAGGCAGAGCTGTTCTCGGCATTCTTTGGTAAACATATTTTTTTGTAAATGAGAGCTTCTTTTGAATATAAAAAAATAACTTTTTCAAGTTAGTTTGCTGAAACGCTTTAGTGGTTGTCGTGAACAACGGGCCTAAATTAAAGTTTGTAAAAATACTCTAATTAGGCCTCATTGGGTATTGCTGATTATATCATGATTAAAAAAAAAATTTAAGTTTTTAAATAAAATAAAATAAATAAATCAACAATTAAATAAATAAATCTATCCACTAACACTGAAGAAACCAGCGTTTACGGATTCAATCATAAAAATTACATTTATTTGCACATGACACTATGAAACTGATCGAGATGAACAAGTGAGCCATGACGACTTCATCCCATGATTATGTAACTGTTATTTTTTGTATCAGTGGTGATTGAAATAAACTGGAATACAACGGAAAAATTAATTTATTTTAATATACATGTTTTACAAGGGTAGTCGACAGTTTATAGATTTGTGGAGATTAGCATGGGTGCTAGTATTCAGGAATAGTGTCTATTTTGTGCTTAATATATATATACTACAGGCTTTCCAGTTCAACTCCGCCTCGCTAATTGCGAGCCAGTCCCAAGCCTGGAGAAAGGAGGAGGGAAAAGTAAAAAAGATCAAATTATGATCCACGACAGGAAGTACTTAACTGCTTCCTACATACAGACATTAGAGTCTTAAAACACCTGGTGTAAAGGACTATAAACTATTATAAAAAAAAAGGCTTTCCAGTTGCAATGTACTTATTTTTAAAATGCCAGGAGGAGCCTTATATTTGCAGAAAGGTGGAAAACGGCCTCGTTTTCAATCGCCACTGCTGTTGTCGGAGAAGCTATATATATCGATCTGCAACTGTGTCGCTTCAAAGACGATATCCCGCAGTCGGTTTTGCGACTTGGCGATAGCGTTAGTTTATGACTATAAAAAACACCATTGTGACAGCAATGAGACCGCAAAGACACGGTTGACTTGGCTTTATTTTCAATCTGGTGAGTCATGCGTGTCGAGGACGACGATGAGAAATGGCGACGCGCCAACGTTTTGACACCGACGACTGCCGCCACAATCACAGCCGGCCGGTCGGTCGGATCATCGAACGGTTAGCCGCATAAAACACACAAACTTCAGGGCAGTCTGACCGCTGTCGCTTCGGTCTCGTGGGCAGATGTCGCGAGAAGCTGGTGGATGACTGTATTATACTAGGGCGGCGACGTTTTAAGTCAGGCCGAAAAGTTGTACCAAGAGATGCTGGGCGGGCCTGGTCCCCTAATGGTTGAAATAGGGGCGGAGGCTAATCGCTACTAATCAGGTCATTTTGCACAGCAGACACGATGCACTAACATGCTTGCTGATTCAGACGCGACTTATTATTAGAAAACATTGTTTTTTTGCAGGATTATCTTTTAATAATCGAATCCGTACGTAAAATGGAACACCGCACACCGCATTTCATCCATTATTCTTTTTTGTGTGTGTGTATACATTGTGTCCAAATAGGATTATGTTGTCGATCGATAGAGAAGGGGGGAGGGAAAGGACAAACAGACGGACGCACACAGTTGACGGACACTATGATCGAACCGTGAACGACGGCGACTCGATCCCTCCTGACACAAAAACAAGGTGATCAATTGTTTTCAGAAAAAAACGCGTGTAGATGATGGTGAAACGAGATGAAAACGTTGTTGTGGTGGTGAAGGTTACTGCGATGTTACTGAGCGATAATGGAGATTTTGTTGAAAGTGAAGATTCTGAACGGTTGTTGATTTAACACTGCCGATGGTTTAAATGATGATTGTGGTGGTTAATGGTGGATGATGGTAACGGTTGAAACGACAATAGCGCCGGTTGATGAAGTGATGATGGCTGTGATTCATCTGGACCACTGCTGTTCATATAGTAAATGAAAACTTCAAATAAAAACACGACCGAAAAATTAAAAAAAATATCCCGTATAATCGAGCCTAGCGGACAAGCAAAGCTCACTGACATTTTGACATGTTGTCTATATGTATATAATAGTAGGTCAACCCGCGCACATGATCATGCACTGAACCAGTCCCATCCCTGGATATAGGAGGAGGAAAACTGAAAATCAGATCAATTCATGATCCCAGACAAAAGGGAAATACTTTGGTATTCTTCCTCCTTAGTTAGTTTTGAAAGACTATAACGACATATTTCAACACACACACACACACACACACACACACACACACACACACACACACACACACACACACACACACACACACACATACAGACACACACCTTCAGACTCACAGTAGGCGACAGTAGCCACAGATATCTCAACCGAGGTATAGTGATGATCGCAATGCCAGCGGTAAAATAAAGGTAATGCGGAAATCAGTGGTTACCTAGTAATATATATATATATATATATATATATATATATATATATATATATATATATATATATATATATATATATATATATATATATATATATATATATATATATATATATATATATATATATAGAACGTCTCTAGTAGGCCTAGTAGGGCAACTTCGTCTGTCTCGCGCGATTTTCCGTCCGTGATTATCGATCGTGTTTTTGTACGCACGCTTGTGAATGTGTACTTAAGCAAAAAAAATCTTGCTATGGCCGAGGTAACATCGATACTTGTGTAAATTTTAAGCGTATACACCACTACACTGCAATATTATGGAAATGATAAATATTCCGGAAGTTTTGTTGTTATTGAAAGACGAATCGGTGATGTGCAGAAGAAAAACGAAAAAATGGACTTTTTGTAAAACGATAGATCTGTTCTTTCAACGTAGATAATAAATTTGAATCTATTTCTAAAATTTGTAGAATTTCCATCTTATAATTTCACAAGAAGGCAGGATTAGAAATTTTTGGACATTTTAATGCATGCTGTGGACTTATTTGATTTTGTTTAATCTAATATATATATATCAGAAGGGTAGCTGGTTTTTGCATAAAGATGGATTTAATTGTTATACATAAAAAATGGTAATATAAATAAATGACAGATAAATAAATAAATAAGTAAATTAACTCAAAGTTATCATAACTAAAGGAGTTTTTAAACGATGTTCAATGGATTCTATAAAATAAATTTAACTAGAAAATTTAAACTGTGAACAATTTTATCAACTTCAAGGGGATACAAATAATTGGTTAGTATTAAATAACATGGTAACATGGGCATGGAAAACAACTTTTATTAAACATCTTTTTTTCAGGACCGTAAGACCACGATGTCACATGTCACACTACTGCACGTGATATCAATCGTCGTCGTCAGTTTTTATTGTTTTCCGCCGGATGCGCAGACGTCGACACTTGAAACTGAAACCGAGTTCGGCGCCTCGACGGCTAATTACGAGTCGGCGGCGCATGATATCGGAGCTAGCTCCTGGCGCTACCGAAACGAGTTTTCGGATGTCGATTACGCCGATGAGGAGGCGTACGACGAACGATCACGGATGGATTCAGACGATCTGGACTTGGACGATGTCAGTCGCCAGTCCGAAGGCGGCGTCTCTTGCTACGAACATTGTCGCTGCGCCAGAGGCGTCATCAAGTGCGTCAAAAATGACACAATCAGGAGTCTAGGGAGGATCAGATGGGCAGAGAGTTTTGTAGAAATGTAGTAATCTTTGAATTATTATAATTAAAAAACAAATAGATGTTAATATATAACATTGGTTTGTGTGTGTGTGTGTGTGTGTGTGTGATAAAATGTCAATAAAGTAACAAAATTAATTTTCTGACACAGAATCATCGAGAACCAGCCGAACTTCGTTCGATTGAAGCGTACAGATCTGGAACAGTTCACGAACTTGCAGTCTCTGTAAGTTCAGTTCAATTTTTTATCGCAATTCTTATTTTCCTCATACATAAGTATTAATTACACTATCACAATTTTTGTTGATTTTACGAATAAGTGTGCGATAAGCTTTTATAATAGTATTAACATTAGCTAAATGATCAATGGTCATTTGACTTCAACCTTGACATTGTGCTTTTTGTCAGTGCGGTAGTAACACAAAATGTACGAAATTAGGGGCTTATCATGGAATATGTCACACTTTTGTAACATATTTTATATATGTTATAAAATATTTATATATCATAATTTATCCTCGGTAATGATGATCTAAAATAACTAATTTATTGAATGATATACACAGCTGGGCATAGATTATTAACTTTTGAAACCATATTTAATAAATAATAATAAAAATAATAAAGGAATATCAGAAAGAGCAACCTGCAGTGGATAGACGAGGATGCGTTTTCTGACAACAGGCATCTCGAAATAATGTGAGTTGTAAATATTCAATAATTATTTTAAAGTCTAACTCCACTCTTTTGGCGGCTTGTCTCAAAAATGCCAAAATTTTAAAATTCTAGCTGGCCATTCTAATATCTGACCTGGTCATTCTAAAATCTGACCTGGTCCTTCTAACATCTGACCTGGCCCTTCTAACATCTGACCTGGTCATTTTAACATCTGACCTGGTCATTCTAACATCTGACCTAATCCTTCAAACATTTGACCTGGCCCTTCTAACATCTGACCTGGCCCTTCTAACATCTGACCTGGCATTTCAAACATCTGACCCGGTCATTTTAACATCTGACCCGGTCATTCTAACATCTGACCTAATCCTTCGAACATTTTACCTGGTCCTTCTAACATCTGACCTTGTCAATTTAGCACTTGATCAAATTTGTTTGCATCTGTCTGACCCTACGAACCTTCCAATTTTTTTAAAAATTTGCCTTGGCCATTGGCCATAGGTATAATATCCATCTCTTTTTTTAAAATGTTTGCTTTATGTCTAACATGTTTGTAAGTATGTATTAGGTTATATGTGAGTGTGTCTTTCTAAAGTTGTTAAATTTGATTTTATCACACAAATTAATTAGGTTATTTCGTCCTGTTTCCCATTTCTATTTCTATCTCTCTTTCTTTTTTGCCTTCTCGTTCTCTCTCTCCCTCTCTCTCTCTCTCTCTTTATATTGAGCCTATAGCAGGTATAGGTACGATATCACGTTGAGGTGTTTGTGGGATTGAAACAGATGTTCGACCCTGGTTCTGTTTGTCGCTCGATCATGAACCGGTGTGCCTTGATACTGGGGGGGGGGGGAGATCCGAGAGCGCATGGGACGAGGGAGTAAGAAAGAAGTGTGACTATGACCGACGCCAGTGACTTGTGACTTGTGACGGTAATGCGATGGTTAATGTGACTTGAGGGTGTGAAAGTAAATAAGAAACAAGTAAAGGAAAAAACGAGTTTGTCAACACAAACTTTAATTTCAAATACACTCGATTTAGAAATACGAAAGATATTCAAATTAAGTTTTTTGTTTTTTTTGTCTTTTTAATTGAATCATGTATTGTCATCCAATATAGAGCTTTGCTGAAAGTTTCAGCTTCCTAGCTAGTCAAAAAGCTGGTTAAATATTACTGACAAGATTTGCGTACAGAGAAAGCCACACACACACACACACACACACACACACACACATGCACACATATACAAACACACACAAACAGAGATTGTAACCTAAATAAAAGTTTGTAAAAAACTAACCCATAAAAACAAAATTTTTATTATAAATCCTTTATAACAACAAACAATTTTCCGGTACTTATTCCTTTTACAGCCCAGAGCCAAATTCAAAAATTAAAAATCCGTTAAAATTTGGTGTTTTTTGAAAAACTTAATTATACAATTTCCGATCAAACTGAAATTTTGATAGATTCAATTGTCTCGCAGCCCAAGTCGATGTGCCAAATTTCAGCTCGATCGGATAACGGGAAGTGAGTTAATTTTGAGACTCAAAGTTTGTGACCGACAGACGGGAAGACAATCGAAAATAATATAAAGGATTTAAAAAGACTAAAAGACAGAAGAGTGTGACGGTAGGATGATTAAGTCAGGTACAGGCGTATACAAGGATGGAGTATATGATAGTGATGGAGGCAAGGCTGAGCGTTGTATTGGCTAGTGGTGATGCCGGTAGTTTATAGCGATCGAAACTCGTAACAGTGGCGACAGGAACTTTAATAGAGGCAGGCAGAAGAGAACGCTTGACTCTGATAAAAGTAGTAT
>OZ022242.1:37739597-37814597 GCA_963978895.1 Erpobdella octoculata | reverse complement strand
CGGAAAAGGCCAGAGTGACAAAATGAACGAACAGAGGCATTTGAAGGGTGAATGCAACCCGGGGAAAGTCAGAAAAGGCCGATTGGCCCGGCTCTGTTTGAACGGGGGTCAGGGCGGCAGGCCGGCCTGCAGGGAGAACATACCCCTCGGCTGTGAGCACGTGGTGGAGAATCCGAATTATGAGAAGCACGACGACAGCATCATCATCACTGGTGGCATTCTAAACAGGGGCACCGATGGTAGTTTTGTACACGTCGAGAGGTATCTCTTTGGAATGTCGGGTGAGTTTTTTTTTTTTTTTTTTTTTTTGGTGAGATTCACAACCTGCTTTGCCTTTTTGAACTTCTTTCTTTTTTATGCTTTAACATTTTTCGACCACACATGACGCAGGTCTCATCTTCCATTCAGTTTTAATATACTTTCTCGCAATACGCAGCAGCTCCGAAAATACCGTACGACAAGATCGAATGCATGGAGGTACTGGGAGAGGGTGCTTTCGGATTGGTCTACCTCGGTCTGCTGGACACGTACGACCCGCAAACCAAGGACCCCATCAGAGTCCCCGTTGCCATTAAGACGGTGAAAGAGTGTCAGCTTGACAACAATAGGTAAGCAAAACAAACTTTCAAAAAAAAATTCTAAAACACCTGGTGTAGAGGACTATAAACTAATTACAAACACCCGCCGTCGTTGTGACACCACTGTCAACAATTAGGATTATTAAATTGGTTGAAGATTGCCTTCTCCACCAAGCCGACTAATAGTTCCATCTCTTTACCAGGCGAGATTTCGACAGAGAAGCTTCGATGCTTTCCAGCTTGAGACACGAGAACATCGTGACCTTCCACGGGGTATCTGTTGACCGTCAGCCCTACATGATCGTCCTCGAGTACATGGAGTACGGGGACCTCAGTAACTTTCTCAGGTTGGATTTTTTCCATATTGTGATGTCTCATTTTTTTTGCCATCTTGGGATTGTGGTTATGCAAAAGTGTTTTTGATTGAAAGACTTATCGAACTTTTTTGGTTATTTTATTTTTAATTTGAACTAAATTTTTTTTTGGAATATAACAGCGTTGGGCGTTATCTTTATAATATCTATAATTTATTTATAACCTACTATCGCCCAACGCTTTAATCATCAAAACAAAACGTTTAGCTCAAAAAATTGTAATATATACACTTTCATATTATTTTTACCAATGCTTTTATTAACTCGTCGGCTCTGTTTCTCTGTCTGTTTCTCTGTCTGTTTCTCTGTCTGTTTCTCTGTCTGTTTCTCTGTCTGTTTCTCTGTCTGTTTCTCTGTCTGTTTCTCTGTCTGTTTCAAATCTTGCAATCAATTTTTGAGTCACTTCCTGATGATAGATTTTTTTCAAATTTTGCATACATGCTCAAGATAGAAGACAATGCAATATTCAATTATTAGTTTTACAATAAGTCAATTAATTTAGTTAATTTTCTTGAGGATTTTATCGAGGGGTTTCTTGAGGGTTTTCTTGAGGGTTTTCTTGAGGGTTTTCTGGAGGGTTTTCTTGAGGGTTTTCTTGACCACAAAACGCTAACCGACTGGCAGACTATTTTACCAAGTTAACACGAACCACACTCACTGACCGCGATTCTCAAGCGTGTACGAAATTTTCATGAAAATAGTTGAGATATTTAAATTCGATGCTTTTTGATGATATTTTTATTATTATTACCAATGCTTTTATTAACTCGTCGTCTCTGTTTCTCTGTCTGTCTGTTTGTTTCTCTGTCTGTTTCAAATCTTGCAATCAATTTTTGAGTCACTTCCTGATGATAGATTTTTTCAAATTTTGCATACATGCTTAAAATAGAAGACAATGCAATATTCAATTATTAGTTTTACAATAAGTCAATTAATTTAGATAATTTTAATTAATTTCGATATTTCGATATAATTAAGATATTTCGACTTTAACATAAAATAAAAGAGTAATATAAGAAAAAATTGATTGCAAAATTTGTGTTTTAATTACATATAAGAGCATTGGTTTTAAAAATTCGTTTTTAATTTACTTGTTAACATTTTAGTCCATTAGCATACGAGCGTTGGTTTAAAAAAAATTTTTTTTATGTTTTATGTTATTTAATTTAAGAACCAACGGTCCTGACGGTGAAATACTTACGCCAAAGATCAGCTACCCGGTTGTAACCAAACGATTCACGGACCATTCTCTTGGCCCGCTCGACCTTCTGGACATCGCGGTGCAGATAGCGAGGGGGGCAGCTTACCTGGCCGGCCAGCACTTCGTTCACAGGGACCTAGCGACGAGGAATTGTCTCGTGGGGGCAGGCCTGGTAGTCAAGATAGGGGACTTTGGCATGTCGAGGGATATTTATGCTACGGACTATTACAAGGTCTTGTTTTGAATGATTTGATACATTCATATACATCATTGAGATATGTTTAATTATTTAATTTTGTAAAACATGGCTATATATGACACTGTCAAATTTTTCAACCGGAATCTAAAATACCTGCATTGTCATATTCATCATCATCATCAGCGGCAGCAGAATCGCCATAATTATCATCACCGGTGTCGTCGTCGCCATCATCATCATCATCATCAACAACGTCACTCTTATTATCAGACAGCCACCAGTGGCTAAGACGACTTGTCATTTTATTTCCGCGACCTTCACATTAGGTCGGCAGTCAGCTGTTGATGCCGGTGAGGTGGATGCCGCCGGAGAGCATCGTGTACAGGAAGTTCACCGTCGAGTCAGACGTCTGGAGTTTCGGCGTCGTCTTGTGGGAGGTTTACTCATATGGAAAGCAGCCCTGGTACGAGCTGTCTAACATCGAAGTCAGTCAAATGATTGGTTGATTGGTTGATTGATTGGTTGATTGATTGATTGGTTGGTTGATTGATTGGTTGATTGATTGGTTGGTTGATTGATTGGTTGATTGATTGATTTTTTCGTTGGTAAAAAAACTATAGTAATATTATTCGACATATTGTAACAGGTTAGAGTATACAGGGTGGGCCAAAAAAAAGTGAGACGGTTTCACACAATCAAATATAATTATCTCAAATTTAGACAAAATATTTCCAAATAAACAAAATATTACCTCGATGATCTTACTTACTAACTCTAATCATTATGTCGTTATTTAGTTAATTTCCGGTCGCCATCTTTCACTTTTAGACAAAACAAAGAATGCAATAATTAAAGAACCTATCATAGGATCGTTTCACTTTTTTGGCCCGCCCTGGGTAATATATGTTCCATTATTGTCTTCTTAGTTGGTTGCGTCAATATTTAACTTCTTATTTTTTTATACCATCATGCCTTGTCATTATGCCTAAACATCTTTTCACCTTTTTCTAGGTCATCCAGCAGGTTCAGCTGGGCACCGTGATGACCTGTCCTGGCAGCTGTCCAATCGAGATCTACGGGTTGATGCTGAAGTGCTGGCACAAAAACCCACACCAGAGGATAGCCATGGACAAAACGTACAAGCAGCTTAACAACTTTTTACAGCAGTTCAAGCTCCACCAGCACCAGCAACAGCAGCAGCAGCAGCAGCAACAACAGCAGCATCGGCAGCAGCAACCTCTTCAACGAAACCAGCAAGAAAACAACCGGTTATCGTCTCAACAAGAGCAACAACAGGACTCGCAACAACCACGGAAACTACAAACTCCCACTTACCTAGAGTTGTTCAACTGACTTGACTGCACTTTTTACAGGGAGAGGGGAACTCCACGCCCTCCCTCCTTTACCCCCCAATCTCTGCTCGGACTGCCCCCCGTCAGGTGCTCGACTGCCTACCTCCGAAGCACAACTGCTTGCCTATAATGCCAAACGACGGAATCCTTTTTTTTTTAAATTTTAATTTGGTTGCAAAGTGATTTAATTTTAGTTTTTTTTATGTAAGCGTTTATCTTTTATTTCCGTAATTTTTTGAAAATATTCTTTTCCTGGCAAATCGATTCCATCTTTCTCTCTCTCTGCATGCCTATAATAAAAAAAAGTGCATTTTCGATGTATATTTCTGGAGTGTCTCAGTCGCTAGCAGTCGTTGTATTCCCTACATTTTAACTTTTAATTATTTACTTGCAGCTTCATACGCCAGGCGCTATTCGATTGTATTCTGTACAGTTTTTATAAATACTGGTTTGCATATTTAATGAGCATATTTGGTTTGCAGTTAAGTTTAAATATGAATTCATGTTGAGTGTAAATACACGTTTCGTATATAGTGTAGATGCCTAGTATTGCCTAGTACACATCAAACGTCAGTCTAGCCTAATTAATTTTAATTAATATTCACTTATTCATTTTTTTACCCTGCGTTAATGAATATTCAACTGTTCAATATATTGTTGTTATAAACAAAATGTACATGTCTAAAATATGTGCATATTTAATTGCGTACGTACGTATGTATGTATGTATGTATGTGTATGTGTATGTGTATGTGTATGTGTATGTGTATGTGTATGTGTATGTGTATGTGTATGTGTATGTGTATGTGTATGTGTATGTGTATGTGTATGTGTATGTGTATGTGTATGTGTATGTGTACGTGTACGCGGATGTGTATGTGTATGTAGATGTGGATGTGGATGTGGATGTGTATGTGTATGTAGATGTGGATGTGGATGTGGATGTGGATGTGGATGTGGATGTGGATGTGGATGTGGATGTGGATGTGGATGTGTGTGTATGCATGCATGCATGCTTTTGTGAGTTTGCATGTGTTTGTTAACGTATCGTTGTAGTTTTACTTCTCACAGCTGTTCATGTCAACGTCACCTTGACTATGTTACTGTCTTTTTATTCATCAATCATCACAAGCTTTTTTCTCCTTCTCTCAGATTTTTCATCATCATCGTCGTCGTCATCATCGTCATCGTCACGGCCACCGCCGTCGCCACCACCACCATCACCACAATCGTCATCATCATCATCATCATCATCATCATCACAACCACCACCATCGTCGTCGTCGTCATCATCATCATCGTCATCATCATCACAACCACCACCATCGTCGTCGTTGTCGTCGTCGTCATCATCGTCATCGTCATCATCATCATCATCATCATCATCATCATCATCATCATCATCGTCATCATCATCATCATCATCATCATCATCTTCTTCTTCTTAATCATCATCATAATCATCATAATCATCATCATCATCATCATCATCATCATCATCATCATCATCATCATCACCACCACCACCACCATCATCATCTCCTTCGTAAACTCCATGCCAAGCAATAGAAAAAAAACAATGAATGTCAGTCAGTCAGCCATCCGATTGATTTATCCTTCAACTCACCTGTCAGTCAATCAACACGACCACCACCACCACCGTCATCGTCATCATCATCATCATCATCACTGCCACCACTGACGAAATCACGTGACGTCAATCAGGATCACGTGATAGATATCACGTGGTTTTCGATCGCCCGTTCGTGTAACTGTTTCTCCTACAGAATGCCGCCATTGTTGTTGTTGTTATTGTTATTGTTATTGTTATTACAGTTGTGCTTGTTGTCTTCGTCTGGTGACGACCGATATCATTTCAGTTTCTTCTCGTTTTCAACAACGAGACAAGATTATTCTAAACTCGGCTTCAATTACTCTATTTGTATTATTACAGCGGCCATCCTTACGACGTGCCTTCTTCTTGTACGCGTGCGTATTGTGTATATCGATCTCAGTGTACGACTGCTTGTCGGCGTGTGTGTACAACTGCGCGTACATTTTTGTACATATCCAACTTAATTTTTTTTTTCATTTTCCTCTGTTTTTTGTTCAAATTCTCATAGTGGCCATTTCGTAGTCATTCCTATCTATGGTCGGTTCGCGACTGTGGCGAAGTTTTTAAATTCTGCCTTAAATCTGATATGCCTGTGATTCTTTCAATTTAGTGTTAATAAAGTGATAATTTAGATACTGAATCAGTTGGAATAACATTGAACTCCACCTTGCTTTGGCAAGCCAGTCCCAAGTCTGGAAAAAGGAGGAGGGACAGTTAAAAAGATCAATTTATGATCTACGACAGGAAGTACTTAGGTGCTTCCTACATACAGCCAATTTCAGTCTTAAAACACCTGGTGTAAAGGACTATAAGCTATTCTAAAATAAATAAATAAAATGGAATAACATTAACCGTTTCACTAGCTCTGTTTAAGATCTGCAGTGTTTCCAGTAGAAAACCTAAAATATTTTTTAAAGTTTTATTTTCATTTTAATGACTTCATTGTGCTCAGTTCAGGATAAAATCTGACCAAACGTCAAACATTGAACTTCCCGAGTCAATAATATCAGAGTTTTTAACCGAGTTTTAAGAACGAAAATTATAGGTGTCCACTACAATCAAACTTTTTTGAATGTTATGACCTAGGGATCGTCCTTAAATGACGTAACACAATTTTGGTCGTTTTTGACCCAACCCCTACCTCATCACACGTCCCATCAAATATGACGCCACAATGCTCTAGGGCGTTTTTAAACACTCAACGACGTTTTCATAGATATAAAATTATCGAACAAAAGTTAAATTAATTAAAATTAGTATTGTGTTATATTCAATTTATTAACTATCCGATATCTAGTTGTATACTTAAATAGCTAGTCATAATAACATTAAATATGACGTCACACCTATCAAACCCCTCCCCACTCTATCACACATCGTCACAAATTTCTGACTCCCCTCTCTCTTAAATGCGTGACGCCATCTGTGAACAAAAATCTCCGCCCCTATCCTAATAACCCTATCCTATCCCCTAACTATGAAACAATTTTTTCCATTACCGAGTAATTACATACTCATAGATTACATACGATGATCAGCACAGCATGAGACCGATATGACAGCGGCACATTGGAAGAGAGTCTCGAGATTCCCATCTCTGGATTTTAAGGATTCCTAGACTGTTTTAGACTTTTAACATTCACCGAGAACCTAATGTCTCTCAACTATATATTCTTGCATTTTCTCACTTCTTATGCGTGGTTTTCTTAAATCACCTTTTCTAAAAGTTAACACCACCATAGTAGCAAAACTTGGGGAATTAAAGATACAATCCACTAATCCACTTTCCATTTCCTGTCAAAACAGCGCCAGATAAAACGGTTTCATCATCTGAGTTTGTCTAAATTATAATGGTGAACTATCCGCTACTATTACAGCGGCGTGACTATGGCTTCGTTGTCATAAAAAATTGACAGCTAAAAAATAAAGTAACATTAGTTTTGCTAGTTGTAATATATTTAATAAAAAAAACTGTAATTCACATAATCAGCGTTAGAAGACGCTTATGAAAATGTACGACGCCATCTTAAATTATAAAAATAGCCCGCATAATCAGTTGAGTTGTGGGCGTCGTGCTCTCTCTTTAAGCTTGTCGTTCCTGTGTTTTCCTTGTTGTTATTAATCAAATTCTGTGCAAATGTGAGTTTGTTTGGGTTTTTTCAATCACTTAACTCAAGTTAGTCTGCTGAAATGCGTAGATGTGAGAACGCCAGCGGCGCGATTCAGCTGACAGAGACGTCTAGCTTTTGGGCTGCCTCCCTCTTGAAGTCAATTGATAATGTCGAAGATAGTATTCTTCCGATCTGTCTAAGATATTGTTTATCTACTCGAACTAATGTTTGTGAAGCGAGTGCTGAAATACGCTTTCCGCTCCGCACATTGTCAATTATTATTGTTGTTGTTTATGCGGCGTGCTGACGACAAAAACAGATTGATTTATTGATTTTTATTTTTTTTGGTTAGATTAGTTTAGTCGCTTGTTAGTTTTTAAATGATAAATTTTTATGTTTGCTCAGGGCTCAGCCACCACCCCCGAAACCGTCAACTGGTCCCGGTGGACCTCCAGCGTTAGTTTAACTAATAATTACATTTTAAGACATTTTTAATTTCTGTGTTTGTAATTGTCTTATGTTGCAGTGGTAATAAATTTGTACCCAAAAAAACTAAGCAAATCAACCTAGAACAAAATTCAGAAACATCATGAGTAGGAATTATCGATAGAGTTCAAACAATTTCAATATTTCATTAGATATGTTAGAAGCCAAAGTTAATTATTAAAAGTGAAAGTCGATGTTTTGCTAAAAATCAGCCGTTAAAAGGGAATCAGATTTTTAATAAGCGTCAAAAAGCATGAAACAAATTTAACTTGGTTTAAAAATCAAAAGCGTCCCTACTCAGAACGTTGAGAGCGTGAGGTGTGTTTGTTATGAGCGCTAACCCTTTATACCATACTTGCAAAAATTTGTCTGCCGGAACTAATTTCTTCAGCAAATTATATTTTTCAGTTCTATTGTAATGCTTGGTGATATAGTGAAAATCTATTATAACCATTATTTATGTTTTAACGTAGTTGTATTTCAGGATATTAAAATTTGTTAGGTTTACTGTTACGGTCATAGATGATTTACAATTACTGTAACAAATTGACACTTTTTTTTCAAAACTAGATTCAATTAAATTAAAATTTTACATACTTGATATCCTTGACATGTGGGATGAACTCTTAATTAGTAACTTTAGTTGATTGGTTATGCTTTTAGTTAATTAATTAATTAATTAATTGTATGCTGCCATGATTGCATGCTTCCAGTGGGCCAGGTGGTCCTCCCGTACCCGCTCAACAAAGCAAACGACTGCAGCAAACTCAAGCTCAAGTTGATGAGGTTCTATTGTCATTTCATTTCTCATTTAATTTTTATACATTTGTGTTTCGGGTATTATTTTACCGGAGGTGATAAGTCGTACTCTCTCGGATGGTTTGCGGTTGCTTGCCATGAAATCTGGAATGGACTTCCTCAGGAGGTCGGTCGCCCCCGTAGTCTCAATAAAGGGTTTCGGAAAGACGCGTCTTTTCGGTGACCTTGAGGTCTATTAATGGCCTTGAGGTGTATTGATGGACATAGGTCACTTTTAAAAAGATTGTCCAACTATCATTCATTCAGATTGCTATTTGATATGGTCATAATTTCTTTTCTTTATTACGTCATCATTGTTTATTAAGTAATTTTTTTATTTCTAGGTCGTCGACATTATGAGAGTGAACGTGGACAAGGTCTTGGAGAGGGATCAAAAGCTGGCGGAGCTGGACGACCGGGCAGGTTGGTCGGGGGGGAGGACCCTTAAAAATTTGGCTGATCCTTGACTTTAGTTCTTCAATACAAGAAGTTTTGTGATCGATGTATTTTGTGATTTCCAGATGCCCTACAGGCTGGAGCGTCCCAGTTCGAGGCCAGTGCTGGTAAATTGAAGAGAAAGTTTTGGTGGAAAAATATGAAGGTTATCTACTGTTTTTGATGATGATGATTATTGATTATGATAATGATGATAGTCAAACTTTTGTTGATTGTAGTCATGATGATGATGATGAGGATGACATCTGTTAATATGCCATTTTATGCAATACCAATTTGTCTTGGATGGTAGCCATGATGGTGTAATGTGTATGTAAATATGCCGTCATATGCATATGAATGATGATGATGTCTGTAAATATGCCGTCATATGCATATTGATTATGATGTCTGTTAATATGCCGTCATATGCGTATGAATAATGATGATGATGTCTGTCACATTGTTTTCATTTACAGTGAATTGTAGATTTATACTCACTCTGTTTCAGATGATGCTCATAATGGGAGCCGTCATTGCAGTGGTAGTTGTAATCTTTGGAGGTATTCAAAGTTGCATATTATATTATAAAATGTTTTCTTAGTTGCATATTATATTATAAAATGTTTTCTTAGTTGCATATTATATTATAAAATGTTTTCTTAGTTGCATATTATATTATAAAATGTTTTCTTAGTTGCATATTATATTATAAAATGTTTTCTTAGTTGCATATTATATTATAAAATGTTTTCTTAGTTGCATATTATATTATAAAATGTTTTCTTAGTTGCATATTATATTATAAAATGTTTTCTTAGTTGCATATTATATTATAAAATGTTTTCTTAGTTGCATATTATATTATAAAATGTTTTCTTAGTTGCATATTATATTATAAAATGTTTTCTTAGTTGCATATTATATTATAAAATGTTTTCTTAGTTGCATATTATATTATAAAATGTTTTCTTAGTTGCATATTATGTTGTAAGCTCTGTATTTCAATTTATCGTATGAAGAAGACGTTGCTTGATGGAATATTTTCTTCACTTATTTTCAAATTTTAGTTTCTTGTTTTGATTTATCTCGACCCGTTCTCATTTTAAATTTATTTTTTGTTAAATTTTAAATCTTTTATTTAATTATATATATAGATTAATAAACTTTTTATATTATACTTTTCTTTTTTAATAAATTATTTATTGTAATTGGTTTTGTTTCTAGAATGATTTCACTTGCATGAAATGAATATTTGTTGCACTCTCTCTATTTGTTATTTCGCTCGCACGAAAATCCGCCTTTCTCCGACTTCTGTTTGTGAGTTTGACTAAGTTATTTTTTTATTTATTTAATTTTGTTTATTTATTTAATTTTGTGTACTCTTTGATTTATATTTTGATTAAAATTTTATTTCATCTCCACGTTCATCGTTTGCATTCCACTTCCTTAAAAAAGTTTTCCGATCAGCAACCATATTATTAACATACTTGTTTTGTGTTTTATTTTTTTCCAGCCTGGATATACAACAAGTGAGAAATTTACATTGTGTCTTTAATTTGAATTGCCCGTGGAAAATCGTCTCTCTTTTTTCTCCGCACTTTATCGATTTCTAAGTATTCAATCTATGAACGTTTGTTTTCCGCCAGGTTCGCCGGAACCCCGGCACCGCCGTCGGGCCCGATAGTCATGGCGCCTGCCGGAGCTGAAGGGGTGGCCGTAATGCCCGGAGGTCAGGTGATCCAGCCGGGTGCTGCGCTACCCCCTGCCGAGGCCAACCCACAGCCGGCTCCTGGGGCTGGAGGAGGAGGCAGGAAAGGCAAGGGAAAGCCGCAGTAGTTTGTCGACTGCCGGATCAAAGGGGATGTCCTTTGCTTAGCGAATGATTGTTATTATTATTATTATTATTATTATTAATTTCATTTGTATCCTAAGATATTATTTATATATTATACATATATAAATAATTAACTATAATTGTCTATACATGTTTATAATTATTTAAAGAATTACTGTTATATATATAATATATAAATATGTGTACGTACACATGATGTGTATAATGTGCATTCCAAGAAAAGTCAAAGAAGTTTTATGCAGTCACACACACACACGTTTAGTTCAGCCACACAGCGACTTGCGCGACATTCCTGTCGTTCGTCTTCGTTCTTTTAGTTCCGTCGCCACTGAGGCGGTTCGATGACGGCGCTGAATAGCGTTTATTATCTCCTCCTTTTTTCCCCTCTCTCTTTCTGATGTTCAATAACAGCAGGACTTCTGTCCCGGCGTTAGTTCGCTTTAGAGGTAGTTTGCGAGACGATGTTACGATTCTGCGGCTCTAAAAGCGGGCCTAGGCGGTTGATTAGGTTAGTGTGACTTTACTCTTGTCGGTTGACTGAATGCGTTTTGTGTGCGAGTGCTACTTTTGTGTCATTCGGTACAGCCGGTCGGGTTTAACGGTAGCGCATGGGCTCCGGTCTGCCGTCGGGCTTCCCTTCGGTTTTGTCCTTCGTCCTGTCGCTGCCGTGAATCCCTCCCTCGGGAACTCGATCGTAGTTGATCCGACCTTGACCTTGACGATGATGTTCACCGTATCTGTTTTCCATCTGGTCACGAAAAAGTAGACTATTTTCTTGTTTGTGTGCGTCGTGCATTATATATCGATTGATTTAAAAGCTCTTTTCTTCTTGTCTGAAAGATCGAAATCTAGTCATTACTGCGAAATAGTGCTGCAGCTAGAAAGAAAAAAAAGCGAGCTATCATTTCAGCTTGTTGAAGCCTCGTTTCTTCTCATGAAAATAATAATAATTATAAATCTGACATTAAAAGTGCACCTTCAGCTACACTTCAAGACAAGGATAGAGTTCGGCTAATCCGAGACATTTATCGAGATTCCTCACTCAGCCCGTGGTATCCCACTTGTTCTCCCCACGGTGGTGGTGGTGGTACGCTCTGCCCCCTTGGGATTTACCCATCTCTAAAAATAGGCTGGTTGTCAGGTCTAGCTTAATCTATCCACAGATATATAAATATATATATATTTTGCCGAGCGGATTCAATTGTTGTTGTTACTGTTGTCTTAGAGAGAGAATAGATGCTATTATACATTTTTGTACTCGTTTGAACGTCTTAATACGCTTTTGAATTTTTTTTTATAACTCTTCTCGATTAGCGATTCGATTGATTATTTATTTCTTTGTCTCGTCGTATCCCTCGTTCCGTTATTTCAAATACCTCTGTCCGCGTGCGTGTGTGTGTATGTATGTGTGCGTGCATATCTTTTTGTAGTTTAGAATACGGTGAACAGATTGTTAACCTACTCTCTCTCTCTCTCTTTCTGTTTCTCCGATTTAGGTTTTTATTTTATTTTTTCTTTCCAAGTAGTCATGAGTCTTTCAGATGTTTGAATTGCTTGTTTTGTGAGAATTGGTATTTAATTATATTTGTCATATTTTATCTTTTTTTTTTCATTTTTAGAAGAGGTCATATTCGATTTATCTTTTTCACTGTAAAATCTAAGACTGAAACACCTTTTTTTCTCTTTCTTTCTTTCTCTCTTTCTTCTGGTATGTCTGCTTGTGTATATAACATGCATATATATATATATATATACTTTTATTAAAAGTTAAAATGTCTATTTAGATGATACAATATATATATATATATATATATATATATATTAAATGCTTTGTATTTATCTTATAATACGTTGAAGTATCTTGTTTATTTAATAAAGAGTTATATCCATCTGAATTTAATGCATGTTTTACTATAATTTTTTTTTATACTCCTTTCTCCCTCGTCACGGTTTGGTCCACTCGTTGGTGACGGTTTCAACCGCAGCGTCATCGAGACAAAGGAACGGGTTTAGATGCGTCCGGCATTCCCCCTTCGGACAGGTGTGCCGCGTTCAAGGGGGTCTCGGTTCGCCTGGACGCGCAAGCGGACGCGCGAGGCTCTCGTTTAGAACAAGTCGATCCTTAATCGTTCTGGTCTTTCAGAGATGTACGTTGGAAAAAAATTTCATCGTTATCAGGATAGGAAGGTCTCCAATTTAAGGGTTGCATGCATGCGTGCGTGTGTGTGTGTGTGTTTCTTCTCAGCTTTGTAATCATTCATTCATTGGTTCTTGTTATGTGCAATTAAAAGATAATATTATTTGAGGTGTCTTGTTTGCTCGATTCCGAAGGGCGATGCCGTATCAGAGCATGGGGTCGACCAAATGACTTTCGCTACGATAGGGGCAGAGACGTCGATATAGATATAGAGGTGACAGTGGCAATTAAGCGCAAGTAGGTAAAACAGTTGACTTGAATGACAATAGAGTAGTAGTTTTAATGACAGGTTCAATTGTTACTTTGGCATCACTAACTGCTTTCCAGCAAGGATTTTGTGGCATAGTGACTTCGGGTTTCAGTGATGGAATCATTTTTTGTGGTTGACTGATTAAGGTTTTATTGTAGCCTTGACATCAACTGCAGAGGCAAAATAAGGAAGGAATGTGCAATGATAAAAATTTGTTTATTCTGATAAGCAAAGTTCTCTGTTGTCTGTGTAGTAGTGACCTGGTGGGTTAGTGCTTTACTAATTCTCTGTATGTTTACTTTTATTACGAGCTGCAGGTAAAGCTCTTAACACAGCTGCCTGTGCAGCTCTTAACACAGCTGCCTGTGCAGCTCTTAACACAGCTGCCTGTGCAGCTCTTAACACAGCTGCCTGTGCAGCTCTTAACACAGCTGCCTGTGCAGCTCTTAACACAGCTGCCTGTGCAGCTCTTAACACGGCTGCTTGGAATAATGATGGAACGAAGATGATTACTAATACAATTTTTTTTTCTTCGATTTATTATTTGCGTACTTACAGAAAAGAAATCCACACGGAAACCTAAATCAATGGAAATTTCCACCCGCCACAAAAAATGATAACCGCGATAAAAGAACCCCGTCGTCAAACGGCTGTTTCACAAGACGAGCCTGTTGCTGTTTCCTCGGTTCTGCTTCGTTTCGACCGGCTTTCTCGTGGGAGAGGAAGCTAGTTTCAGTTTCAGTTTCATTTGCATGAGTCTTTCCAAGTCCTTCCACATTTTAGACTGCTTGGCGTTGGACTCCTGATTGTCACCGAGACCTTTTTGTCTTTCTCTCAGCTGCCTGCCTAGCTGCTCCTGTTCTTGTATCTTCTTACTCATGATCTCCCTGTAGTGATGATGATAATTCTGGAGGTGATGATGATGATTCTGGTAGTGATGATGATGATTTTGGAGGTGATGATGATGATTCTGGAGGTAATGACAATGATGATGGTGGTGAGTGAGTGTGAATGTCTATTTACAATTAAAATGTGAGCCAACTGAGCTACCTCTAATTGGTGATAATGAAGACAGTCCCTGTCATGGTGATGATGTTGACAGTTCTTGTGACGATAATGATATGATGTTGTATAAGGTTGATTATGACGATTATGGTTCAGTTTTAAGTGTTATAATAAATACTTATACAAATTATCTCGTTATATTTGTTTAGAAATCAGGACCATTCTTTTTCCCCTTACACCATGTGGTAAACGTAAACATTTTATTGGTCATAACTACTACTACCACCACTGCCCCAAAAAAGTGATGTAACAGTTAATAATAATATTTTTCAATTGTAATATTCATAGATCGATGATTAACTATTCGTAATTAATAATCGTGTAACCACCTCAGCGATCTCTTCTTCTCTCCCTGCTCGTTATTGGCCGACGACGAGAACGATTTATTCTCCTGATTGGCTCTTTCCGCGAGCGCCTCGTCCGCTCGCAGCGTGGCACGGAGCTGGTGACTTCGGGATTCGTCTGAATTGACCTCTTCCTGGAGACCGGTGACCTCCTACGGATAAGAAATACGTATAGCACCGACGATGATAACGGTTCATTGATTCTTTGAGAATTAATCGGGAACTGATTTCTAAAAAGGAAACTGTCATAATTTTCTTTTAAAACTATTCCACCGATTGCTAGAACTGACATACTTCAGACCAGTGGTCGACAAATTTTAGAGGAGATTGGTCAGAGCATTTTATGAAGGTCTCATAATAGTGATGTACATGTGCTAGCAAGGCTGCTTTACTTTGTGCAGTCTGTGACACATTAAGAAAAGCCTAGGTAGGTAGGTAGGTAGGGAAGGGCTCTGGCTATGTTAAAAGCATTGCTGCTTATTTGGTGCTAGGTTAGCTGAGTTGGTAGAGTGTTAGCCATGAATGTGCCTCTGAGCTCTGTTATACAAATTACCACACATTTACATTTATTTTAATATTCATAATTCTGACTACTCAACTCAGCACCAGTTAACAAATAAAAAATATCCGCCCTGGCCTGACCCCCCCCCCTTACCCTCTCAAGGTTAGACCAGTTGCTCTCGTATCCGGCCTGGACGCTTTCGTACTTGGCCTTTTTTTCTTTGTGCCTCTCTGTCAACTCCTGTATGTTAGTTGAAAAACAAATGACGTGTGAGACAATTTTTTCTCGACCGTCAATAGAATTTGTACACTGCATCGAAACACTTCTCTTTGGATGACTCACCTGCATCTGGTTCCTCAGCGGTCTGAGCTCCTCGATGATCGGCACCAGGATTTGCTTCTTTCTGTCTATTTTGTTGTTCAGTTGCTGTACCATGAGCGATATGTCCTGGAGTTTCTTGGCCTTCTCTTCGTCCAGGTTGCTCTTGACGCTCGACACGTTCTCCAGGGCGTCCTGGGTCTCGTGGTAGCCGGTGACCCCCATCTTCCTCTCGTAGGCTGCCTGTGGATGTGAGTGAAAAGATATATTGTCTACCGGGGTCGGGATGTGATGTTCGAGATTTGTGTGGTTATGAGGAAAATTATGATGATGACGATATAACATCAACAGTTTCATGTTAACGAATACCTTCAAATCAATACTTATAAATTGAAATAAGCTGTTGCTGCTGCTAACCAGCTGTCCTTGAAGCTCTGATGACTGCTTATCCAGAAGCTCTTCCGTTCTGGTCAAGCAGCTGTTTTCCACTTTCAGTCCCGTAAGCTCTTTCTTTTTCTCCTTGAACTCTGGATGTTTCTGTCGCAGTTGCTGTGCCAGTTTCCTGAGCTGCAAAATCAATCATTTAAACATAATACCATCTCAAACCCTTGTCAACTAATATAATTATTCAAAGATATCACTAACAGACTAATTTTCATAAATTAATACCTTAATGAATATTCATTAGAAAAACATCGGGGCATGAATTTAAATAAACCAACGTCTTTACGACCTCATCGTTGCTCATGTAGCTTTCCCCTCCGGAACGTTCGCTCATGTGCGACCGCTTGGCGTTGCACTCCTGTTCCATCTTGTGCACTTCGTTCCTCACTCTGTTCAGCTGTTCTGCCACAGATTCTTTCTTGTTCTTCACAATGCTTGCCTGCGTTTGGTTGGTAAAGGTCAAATGATAATTATATAAGAGAGACATCGGTTGAAATTATTTTCGATTTCTGTCTTGCTCGATAGGAATCGGTCAAATCCCAGGACCGGATAAAAGAAAAGGGGAAAACAAATGAGGTCCAATTATGATTGGCTACACTGGGCCGAAGGTTGTGCAGCCCTGGGCTACAGAAAGTACCTTGGTGCTTCCTACGTTCTGCTATTCTAGCCTAAAAATACCTTGTATACACAAGCATAAACTATTTTTTAAAATGAAACCGATTTACTAATGATTATATTGACTATCAAATACCATGATTTTAGTGTCATTGAGAAAATGAAACATCAATTCCATTTCCGTGAAAATTCCACCGACCAATTTCAATAAAACGCAAAACATAAAATAGAAGTTACGTCGTGACAACCTGTTGTCTGTAGAGCTCTCCTCCACCCATCTTTCCATCGGAAGATGCAGTCATCATTTTCTTTTCGAGCAGCTTGTTGATCTCAACGTTTGTTGATTTGATCTGGAAAAAACCGGTTTGAGGAATAATTAAAATAAATAGTCGTTGTGGTTATAAGATTTCTGCAGTAAAAATGATGACAATGCCAAGTGCAAGGTTTGTAATATCATTACGCATAATATATACAAATGAATGTGTGTATGTGTGTATCGGCATCCAATTAAAACACTTTGCAGAAAAATCTTCTGATTGGTTGGCATTTAAAAGCCAAAAAATATCAAACATCACTTATCCGGGCTAGTTACTTTTTAACGAGGTTTGACCTCTCACCTTTTGCTGGATGGCATCAAGGTCAGACTGCCCCATAGCAGGTTCAAGGGCAACTTTCATAACCTCTTCCACCTCCGACTTCAGACTTTTCAACTCCTGCGGAAGTTTCTCCCGGACGAGGTAAGAGTTGGTGCTCGTCTCTTCTTCCAGCTTTTGAAGAAGGCCTGAATTAATTTATTCAGGATTAAGATGATGATGATGATGACGATCTTTATAATTGATTATTATATTTGTTGCTTTTCGATTTGCATTCAAATTTGAAATTTTTTGTTTCTTATAGGTCGTCCTTTGGCGGGAAGTAATTCCTTTTGGATGAACCTTTTGGGTACTTAATTTTTTTTTCAGTCTCATATTGAATTTATTTTGGTTTGTATTGTGCTCAATAAAATAGAGAGAAAAAATGACAGCAAAAATGAAAAATATTGATATTTACTTTGAGGAGACATTCCGATGGAGGATTGCCTCAGGTCCTTCAGCTGTTGCTGCAACCTCTGCGTTCTCTGATCCATCTGAACAATCTGAACGTAAAGAAAAATGTTTCGATGACCGAAAAGAAATCAACAAATCAGGTCAACCAATTGAAATCGATGCTCAGATGACACGGTTGCAGGCATAAAATTAAATCAGGTTGGTCGTATTAAACAAATGAACAGCAACTGACCAAGTTCCTCTGATCTTGTTTTTGCCTGTGTATCTTTACGCTCCTGTCGTTCTCCGACCTCAGATTTCTGGCAGCGACCAGCATCGTCTCGCTGTTTGCTGCCAATGATGCCTGGAAAAAAAGTCAGTGATAATGGACGTGTCAAAAATAGTGAAAACGTGATACCAATTAGTAGTACTAATCATCACCACAACTGTCATTGTAATCATCATCATCATAACCACAGCTGTAGTAGTCGTCTGCTTGGCTGCTTTATCGACCTGCCAACTCACCTTTTTCTTGAGCTTTTCCACTCTTCTTAGCAGCTGCTCTTTTTCCGACTCCATGGACTCGATGTCTTTCTTGACGTCTGACGTATTGAATTCGCTGTTCCTGTAAGCTGTCAGCTGCTTGTGGACGTCCTTGAAAGTCTCCATCAGGCCGAGATACTGCAGGTGATTTCCTCTTAATTACTATCATTATCAGTAAGATTATCCTATTCCTACAACGTCACTGGTTTACCTGCTCGTAGAAATCGCCGACACTGCTGTCAACCAAAAACTCTGGTGGTATCTCCACCTTTACGAGGTACCTGGCCAGGTAAGCACGCTCCTTCAACTCGGGCATCTTCTTGAGAATCCAAGACAGCATCGGTTGGATGGTTCTCTTTTTCCCTTCGACTACACCTTGCCTGAATGAGCTCCTGGAGTGGAGAAAAGAAAACAAAAGCACTGACAAATTAACATTGTTATTTTGCAGTTTTTTTGCTCGCTAAGCTTTTTTTTATCAACTAAATCATTCTGCTATTTTCCATGTCAATTTCACCATCAGTAACACCACCACAGCTGTCATTGTAATCATCACTATCACTACAACTTTCATTGTAATCATCACCACATCTGTCATTGTAATCATCATCATAATCACAGCTGTTATTGTAATCATCATCATCATCATCATCACTGTTTTACTCAACTGATCCTCTTCTTGAGAACTGTATCTGAAAATTCTTAACATTTCAAAGATTCTCATGGCTGTGCTTTCCGGAGGTTCCTCTCTGACATCTACTTTTTGCTGATGAGAATAAAAAAAAAGTCAAAAAAATTTTTACATGAGAAGTACAACAATTTAATCAGCATTATAGTCTCCGATACAAAATTTTCGTTTCGAGTCCAAGCTGAGCTTTAAATCAGTAATTTACCGTAGGTTCAAGCTCTGCTAAAACATCTGTAAGGACTTGTAGCAGAGAGAGTCCTTCCAGTGAGTCGAAACTGATCAAACTGTAACCACGACTAAATGGAGGTTTATTCAGTTCAGCGACGATGGATTTTAACGCTTCGCTCATTTTTTTAACAATTTAAGTTAATCAATTATTATGTACAAATAGTTAGAAATTAATAAATAAAATCGCTTGTTTGAATTTTAGTTTTAGCCTTCTTCCAGCAACTACGATCCACAGCGAATTCAGATTCTGTCGAAAAAGTTCTAAAAATACTTGCAAAAATGCGTAAATTTTTTAAATATTTAAATAACTTATAACACTTTCTCTAATCCAATTTGGTAAACTTCTGTTTATTTTTTAATCTTAGCAACCGCTTTCTGTTTACCGTGACTGCAAAGAACTAAAAACTTTTATTTTCTTGTAATATTTCTTCGTCTCTTAAATATCGGTTCTCTTGTTTTTATTTAAAACAAGGAAAGATGGCGGCAGCGGCGATTACAGAGCAGTTTTTTGGAAAATCATCTTTGGCATCCATGGGCCTTGATTGGCTTGGAGAGCAATTGACTGGAGTAATTAGACAATTTTTTAAATAAAGTTTTACATCGGGAAGTTAGCTTCTAAAACCTGGCCCTGGTGGCCATATAAGGCGTGATATTCGATAGTGAAGTTATTGGTTCATCCTTCCACTTTTTAGTTGTATATTAAATTATTTGGTTATAAAAGAATTTATTGTTGAATAAAAAATTGTTTTGCTCATATAATAAGACGATAGAATGGACTGATAAAATAATCATTATAGTGATTGTTGTAGAATCTATTGACAGTGAGATAACACAAATAGCTATTGACAGTGCATCGCGAAGTCTATTAAAAACAACTGAAAACGTTTAAATTATTTTAGAAATTCTGTTAATCTTTTTGCACATGGTCCTGTATTCCGTCGAAAGAAAGACACATAACAAGACTAGTTTTTTTATATTTTTGAAATATTTGGCTGCAAAAAAGTTTAAAGGTTTTTGGCTCGCACTGTCAATAGCTGTTTGTACTTTTGGCAGTGAGCACACAGTTTCTGGCTGGCACTGCCAATAACACAGATTTATACTGATAGTAGCTGGCCAGTATTGTGAAAGGAGTCAGTTAATTAAGTATAGTAGTTCTTGTATAATTACAAAATCTGTATAATAAGACGGCTCAAGTTTACATTTGTAGAATCATCACCATTTTTAACTACAGGAACAGTATAATATTACCATTATTACCTAATCATACTTGTGTGGGGCAGATTTTGTTGTTTTTACTGAGCTAAGTTTGAGCTTTAAAAGAACTGTCGTGTGATGATTGTATTGTTTTTATTAAGCAATTTATTAATTGATTGCAGACGACTATCATGGCTGTGGAGTTTGACGGTGGAGTGGTTATTGGCGCAGACACGAGGACAACATCAGGGTTTGTTTGTAAATGCTTAATATTAATTAGTCTAATAGGTAGATGTGATTTTGGCTTTGTGTTTTTAGTTTATAATAAACTGTTTATCATGGGTCAAATTAATTTAAAAAAACTTACAAGATTTAGGATTGATTTTAGTTAAATGTTCTTTGGTAACTTCAACATTTGTGTTTAAAAAAGTTGTTTATTTGTTTGGCAAAAGTTTCTGTAAGAAATTCTATACAAATATGAAACTTGATTACTTTCGTAGGAGTTACGTCGCCAACCGAGTGACAGACAAACTGACGAAGGTTTCGGACTACATCTACTGTTGCAGGTCGGGCTCTTCAGCGGACACCCAGGCTATAGCTGACGTTGTGGCCTATCACATGTCTGTCCACAGGTGAGTGAGCTGCTAGATGTACGAGAAACCAAAATAACTAGATGATTTGCGATTTCATTTGCGATAAAAAGCATATATTGGCATGGATGTTTGATCGCATAATTAATTCATATATAAAAATACTTTGAATAATTTGGCAAATTAAATGCTGTATTCCGGATGAATGGATCAATGCATTTGGGGATTCAATTCCGATTGGCTATATTTGCAGTAGCCTAGGTTTCTAGGCTACTGGCATGCTAATGATGATAAATCTATGTTTTGGTTGATGAGTTCTGTAAGGGGATTTTCTATTATAATGGTAATTTTAACAATCTATAAGAAAATGTACATTATGTTGATAAGTACCAGATTGCTTTATTTCATGTTTTATCATAGGATGGAGTACAAGGGAGAACCTTTGGTGAAGTCAGCAGCTAAACTTTTCCAGGACCTCTGCTACAACTACAGGGATCAGATGTCTGCCGGCATCATCTGCGCCGGTTGGGACGCTAAGCTGGGCGGGCAGGTATGTGTCGGGGTGGTGTAATTAGTGAGAGTAATAACGCTGATGAATGTAAGCATCCAGATCGTACGAAGAATAAAGGTGGAGGTCGTGTCGATTATTGATGGCTTTGGTTTAGGATGACGATGTTACTGATGTTGCCTTTTCTATTCTTATTGTACTGTCTGTTTTTGGCTTGGTTATTACAACGTATATGTGGGCCTTGTGAGATGGCTCTGCATACTAGGAAGCTGATACCGGTGGTAATGAAGTCATTCTTTATTGGTAATAATTTATTTATTTGGCAGGTTTACTGCATTCCTCTCGGAGGCATGTGCATCAGGCAACCGTTTACGATCGGGGGCTCCGGAAGTACGTACATCTACGGCTACGTGGATGCTACGTACAAGGAGAACATGAACGTCCAGCAGTGCTTGGAGTTTGTTACTAATGGTCAGTTTACACTCGGTTCAGTCAGGTTTTCGTATGCCCAAGCTGTGTACGATCGATGCTATGAGAAGCATCACGGCAGTTACCTCTTTTATTGAGTTTAACTTTCAAAAGAGTTTTGTGTATCGGAAACTCCGAGTTGTAATAAATTTTGTTTTCAATTTATTTCATTATTAACTTTTATTTGTCAAACGTGATCAGTTATTGTTGACCTTAATTTATTTTCCAGCCATCAGCTTGGCCATCGGAAGAGACGGTTCCAGCGGAGGTTTCGTCCGGTTGGCTGTCATCACCAAAGACGGAGTGGAGAGACACACGGCTCTGCCTCACCAGATGCCTCGATTCAATGAAATGTAGATAGCCTGACTCCATACATAATAATAATAACCTTATTAGAAATTTTCATTCATCCTAGAAAAAAAGTTTTGTCAAAGTAAAAATATTGTTGTGTTTGTCTAACTTGATTGGCCTTTCTAATTGGAATAAGTTCGGTTCTGTGGCTTTTCTCGTAATACGTATCCTACTCGGGAGGGGGTGGTGGTGCTTATATCTGGATGTTCCTAGACGACCTTCCATTTTTAGGTTTTCTAATTGGGCCGTCCGCCTCTTATTGCAGCTTTTATTTCTCATTATCTCATCAATTGAGGAAATGCCTGTCGACCAACATTCAAGTAAATGTTCTTAATTTTTTTAACTTCGAAATTATCGTTATAGTTTTTTTTCTAACTTTCTTGAATAGTAGTTCAATGCTTTAGTTGATGGCTATTAGCTTACAGCGTTTTTTAAGGACGTGTGAACATTTGATTCCCCTTGCTGCCTATCAATATAGCCCATGTCATTCGATAAAATCGTCCTTTGCTATAATCACCCAGCTTTTCTGAGGCTATATTCAGTCTCCTCATTGTTTTTAGCTTCCTAGGATAATCTTTATATACCTACTGGGTTTACCTAAATATCTACAACAAAGGTATTCTTCAAATTGCTGCTAGTTTTTCTTTGCTGACGTCAGTCAATATTTAGATCGGGAACGCGGTTTATTCAAGTTAGGAGAATATTTTTAAAAAGACGTTGATTATAAGATATTTTTTTTAGCTATTCTGTTAAAAATATTCTATTAAAAATACTTACCGATGAAGCACTGCTTAATTATAATTTAATGTTGGAAGTAAAAAACTAGGATAACAGAATAGATTAATAAATACATACATTCAGGCTTTAAGGAGTGATGAACGCGCTTTACGCTGAGTTGCAATCTTTGAAAGAGGTAATATAAGGTCAATTAAACGTTCATTGTCGATGCGTAAAAGTTGATTTAAAAGCTTTTTTTTTAAACTAAACGTTCAGTTTATTTTATTTTCGCAGGATGTCGCTAAATTGCGAGAAAGGAGAAAATATTTATGCAACCAAATAGAAGTTAGCTTATTTTTCTTTTGGCGTTTAAACAACGACGAAAAAGTTGGACTGCACCAATACTTTCAAGATAATATAGGACCCTGTCGACCCTGACCCCTAAAAATTGCTGGGTATTGCTACGCTAGTAATTTTCCCCTTTGCAGCTGATAAATTGCGTGCTTTTGTTTTTACGGCAGCTTGGGTTTAGCTAAAAATGTGGTTTAAAAGTTTTTGAAATGTCATCGTCACGCAGCACCTCAAATGTTACTTGAAACTCGAAGACCGACAGATCAACGAACAGAACGAGATGGCGGGAAGACAGATGTCTCAGATGAAACGGGAAAACGTCGACCTCAAAGAAAGAATAAAAGACCTAACGGACGAATCCAAGTGCCTCAAAACCATCGCCGAATCAATGCATAGAAAGGTGATGATAGTTCAATTGTAGGAGAAAGTACCATAAGGCATATTTAATCATAATTTTATGTAGGACATTCTACAACTGTCGAACTTTCCAGAGACGTGCATCCAGATGTGGATGGGGACACGTCGGTATTCTTTTGGAAAATGACCAGTCTTTGACATTTTTTTGAAAAAGTACCTTAGTCTACCCCCCCCCCCCCCCGGTGCGGTACTTGCATCTCCCCACCATGAATTTCTGGATCCACCGCTGTAACTGTCATACAAGTTATACCCTAATCTTACAAATTTCGGCGAAAGCGAGAGTTTTTAGATCTTATTGTAGGTAGATATACCAATATAGAGATATAGATGCTGGCGGTATTGCAGTTAAGAGTCTACCTGTTGCCCTTACAGACGGCGGTTCAAATCTAACCTGCGTGCGTAGGGGACGTGGAGAGGGTAGGCAGGCACCATAAACAAGCCCCTCTAGTTATAGTGGTTCTCACTCAGGCCTAAGTCTTCTGGACCACTTTAAGCCACGTTAATTTAAAATTTAATTTATAAAACTGTGCTACAGACCAGATTATCATTGATAGAATTAAATTAAATGGAATATTCACTCCCAGCATCAAAGACTCAATTTTTCAAATAAATGGTTGTGACTTTTTTTTGCAAATAAATTTGTATAAACTTCATATTTTGCCCGGAAACTCCATTGTAATCGATGTAAAGAACTTGACAACATGCACTCCAGCCAGTTACGGGCATCGGCGAAACACTAGTTCTCAATAATGATGATGAATTTCAAATTGAAAATAAATAAAATATGTTTTTCCACATTGCAGTTAACATCAGCAGGCGAAATGTAAAAGAATGGCGGCATTCTATCGAAATAGAAAACGACAGTCTCAAAATTAGAAAATCGCTACACACTGATCTCACAAGCCCCTTGTATACTCGTTGTTCCAGCTTACAATAATTGAACCCTTTGTTTTGAAATTGACTGGGCATCACATCAACACACTTTTCCAATGATTATGATAGGGTTTTAGGGTGAACCATATCATGTATAATACAAATGATAAACATCTGTAACTGTTTAATATGAATAATGAATAATAACGATAAAGAAATAATATGCTACAAAAATTACAGAAATATGTCCAGCTAAACATTGTGCTAAAACAAAATCCAACAACGGTGAATAATGAGTGCTGTGAGCCGGAGTTTTAAAAATTTACTTCTTATAGTTTGGAAGTAGATGGCTATGATTATGATTATCGTAAATGTTGGCATGAAGAAATAAATTTTTTGAGAGAATTATTTATCACCCCATTCCTATTAATAATTTGTGCGTACGTGCTCAAAAAAGTCACACAATTTTATTTACAACCACTTCAGATAAATACAGAAAACGCACATAATAAACACACCATCGACGGTAATAAACACACCATCGACGGTAATAAACACGCGATCGCGCGCCGAGCCGATTCAGTTGGCCTTTTGCTCTTCTTCTTCGGACACCATCTCGTGGAGTTTATCGTCGACGTTCATCAAGTACTTCAGCTTGAGCAGGTCCGACTTTGTCGTCGCCACATCCCCGACCTGGAAAGCTTCCGAAATCTTTTTCAACATGCTCTCCATGTTCGAGTCGTTTTCAACCTTGATCTTCTTCAGCTCTTCCTGGCTGTCTGCCTCGAGGAGGCTTTCGTTCAGCTCGAAGATCTCCGTCAAAAAGTCGGCATCCATCTGGACCTCCTTCTCCAGGTCGTCCCCCTTGATCCGCAGCAGGTAGAGGCCCCTCAGCAGCGGGTTGCGGAGCGTCTTGTACGCCTCCGAGACCAACGTGGAGTGCTGGTTAGAAAACAGCTGTTCTGTCTGTAAGATAATTAAAGGGATTTAAAAAATAGCTAATTTACTGATGATATAAATGAAAACTACAATTGTAGGTAGAGAATGTTTAAATAACGAGTGTCGTACCTCTGATTTTTGACTGTATTTGTCTGGGTGAAGTATGAACTGTAGTTTCAAGTATTTGTCGCTGAGACGTTTCAAGTCGACGTTGAAACTCTCCTCCATTCCGAAGATCTGAAAGTAACTTCTGCTCTTCAGAGGCGGCTGGACAACGCCGCAAGCGCAAAAGTATTGCTCCATGTCCGGTTCTATCGAACGCCCGCACTGCCAGCAGTCCTGGTGGGTGATGTGGTCGTGGCCGCACCAGCGCACGCTAGAGGTCACGGTGAGGAATTTCTTGTCGAGGGAACACTGAGGATGTCCATTAGCTGTCTTGGATCGCGCCAGTGCGTACGAGCGCTGGCATCTTACCAGGATGCTGTTGGCATCACAGGCTGTAGCTGTAGTAGATGATCCACCAAAAGTTGCCGAAAGCGATGGGAATTTACAGTTTTTGCAGCATGCATCGAAACTACCAGTCTGACGAGTGCTTTTGACGACGACCGGAGTGCAAGCAATGCGCCGTAATATTGAACCGCAGTTTATGAAGCTGCTAGTAGGCATTCCTGTAAAAAGTAAACAAAGACGGCCAAGCCAATAGTCAGTTCACAAAACGGCGATTTCCAGTTATTAGCTTGTCGGGCTGGGGCTCACCTACTGACCTACTTGTTGTAATTGTAAAGTAAGCTATTAGATTCGCTCAGAATTTGTATTAAAACAAAGTTTTTACAAGCGTTTAACGGCAAATTCAGATTAAAAATTATATTATTTCACTCTGGAATATCTTAAATCACTTGCAACGTTTTTTATACCTTCCCAGCATCGACTCGACTTTTAATTTGTTTACGTTGAGCTTGTTTACGGACGAACAATTTTTGTAGCGAATAATTTTAATAAAATTAAAAACGAACTACAACAATTTTATTATTTATTTTTAAACGCGTAAATAACTGTGTAGTAGAGTGGCCAAAAATACAACTTGCACCAAACTACCACATAATACTTAACAAAAAGACCTTCGAACACTAACTTGCAAGACGACTATTAACCAATCAATATCAAACTGAACCTACATAGCATCAACAGCTCAAAAAACAATAAACAAAATCTAGCTGTTATAAAAAAGACAGAACACTTCTTTCAAATGAAAATTAACAATAAAATAAATTTATTTACACTGTACATAAACTAAAAAGAAAGCTTTTTTTTAGAAGAAACTGCATCCATCGTCTTCTTCAACTTCCATCTCAACGGCCGACTCTTCTTCATCTTTTGCAGCGTTAGGGTTGATCAAGGAAAGGCATTCTTGACACTCTTTCAATATCTCTTTGTCCTAAAAATGTTTAAATAAAGGGTGATGGATTGTCCAGAACAATTAAAACAACAACAAAAACACAGCATCAACTCATCTTAATAACATGAAAGCAAGAAATATAAAACTGCAATAAAATGCAAAAAATTCATTTAAAAAAAGAACAAAAAACTCTATCAACAAAAGTATATTAAATCTGGCTGACCCGCTCCTCTAGTTCTTCGGATATGTCGTTGCCGTGGTAGAAGTTCACGAGCAGTCTGGTGTCGGCGTCACGATAGTCCTTAGCGTTATTCGAGATTTCCAGTCCGGGTTCTCGATCCAGACTCGAACCCCCGGGAACTTTAACAACCGAATCCTGGAAGAAATCGGTTTTACTAAGCAAAAGTCAGCACAGAACCACGCACGCATCACAACCAGCAAAGATTCAAGCGAAGATCAGAAGATAGAACATTCATTAATTTTGTTGAGCGTCTTTTTCATACAGTTAATAAAAAGATTTTAAGTTTCCTTAAAAATAATAAAATGAATGTTCAGTACATCCCCCCTCCCCTAACCCACTACTATAAGCACAAACACTCTGTGCAACCAGAAAAAGTAATATATATAATTATAATGGTTAATAACGATAATCACTTGTAAAAGATCCATGACGAGATCTTTCGACTCCTTCAGAGTCATGAGACACGACCCGCACTTCACGTCATCGTCGTCATCTTCGCTGTCGTTGGCGTCTTGACACACCATGCATTTATTGTCGAGCGTTTTGACGCTGCCTGAAACCGAAAATTAGGTCAACTCGTTGACTCGGAAGGTAAAAAAAATAATATAAGGTCGATGAATTTCATTCGTTCACAAAATGAAATGAAATAGGACAATAATAACTTATCACGAGAATGCATCGAACGATTATTTTATTCATTCATGAAATTAAACCGACCATACCTGTTCAATCGTGAAATAAAATGGACCATACCTGTTCAATCGTGAAATAAAATGGACCATACGTGTTCAATCGTGAAATAAATACGACCAATGACATTCAATTGTGAAATAAATACGACCAATGACATTCAATCGTGAAATAAATACGACCAATGACATTCAATCGTGAAATAAATACGACCAATGACATTCAATCGTGAAATAAAATGGACCATACATGTTCAATCGCGAAATAAATACGACCAATGACATTCATTCGTCCATGAAATGTATCGAAGATTTCAATTCCCGCTTAGTTTCTTTCAACCATTCTCACATTCATTCATAAAATAAAAATAAAAGACTAATCATCTTCAAACCTAGTAACTCTCTATCGCAATCAATCAGCTCCCCGTATTCAGTTTTGATTGCTTTCCTGAATGCATCGATGATCGAGGGCCTGTCCACGCACTGGAACAAAATTGCGGCCGCTTCCTTTTCGTCGGGATGAGTCGGCATTTCCAGGGGACCGATTTTCTCCAGCGACAAGGACTCGCACTGGCTGATCCACTTGCAAACCATTTCGCTGCACTCGGGGTCAAGGGAGAGATTGTGCGAACCGATTCCGGAAGAATAGGTTTTTTCCTGCCTGTCTAAGGAGTCAGATGTCTGGTAGTCTTGGTGGAACAAATCACCGACCGATGTCAGCTGAAAGTGGCAGAAAAGTATAACATTTAGCAACTAATAACGTCGTAACTAATTTTGTGCCACTTAAAAATTCATAATTTAAACATTAATCAATCAAGCCTTAACGACTTAATTATCATATATCGTCCGAATTTATAGTAGGTACTTAGGTAATTTTGTGCTATTTAGAAATTCATAATTTAAGCATCGATCAAGCTTTAACGACTTTATTCTCATATATCGTCCGAATTTATAGTAGGTACCAGATGATGACACACTCACTTGAATTACCGACATGCCGTTACTGGAAGAGTCCGGCAGAAGTTGGAGACCGACTAGGGGAAAGAAAAGCCGATCCTCATCGGGCTGAGTATGCGTGGAGAAGCCACTCCTTAAAGCGAACTCCCTGATGTCTCTGAAAATTTAAACAAGAAACTTTCACATAGGAACATAAATGCATATATTAACATAAATGCATATATTAACATAAATGCATATATTAACATAAATGCATATATTAACATAAATGCATATATTAACATAAATGCATATATTAACATAAATGCATATATTAACATAAATGCATATATTAACATAAATGCATATATTAACATAAATGCATATATTAACATAAATGCATATATTAACATAAATGCATATATTAACATAAATGCATATATTAACATAAATGCATATATTAACATAAATGCATATATTAACATAAATGCATATATTAACATAAATGCATATATCAACATAAATGCATATTAATGAATCACAAACAATTAGCAGGAGTGTACACACGACAGGATTTTAAATGATAAATATCGTACAAATCAGAAACACACAGGAAAGCAATTAATTTAATCAGCGAACTCTAGAAAAATTATTCATATTGCAAAGTGTTCGTACAGGCATACTAAACACACGTAAAAAAACGCAGTGAGTCTACTGCACGCGTTCGAAACACGCTCAAACCAACACACGATAGAGTTACTCACGCTGGTTTCGACACCCTCCACGGACATCCGCAAGCCTGAACTACTGCCTCCGACACGGTGACCCCGAGGTTGTGAACCTGGTAGCAATGAACCTCGCCGTACTCCTGGCTCGCAAGTGCAACTATCGACTCGTTCTCCGTCCCGAGGACTGGCGCCAGCAACGCCATCATGGTGGGCGGAGTCAACAGCTGATGGTTCCACTTGGTTAGCTGAATCGAATAAGTTTGTTTTATTAAAATATGAATAAATTATTAAAATATGAATAAAGAGGAAACATCTGCTATTTTAATATCTAAACACCCAAATATTAAACCCCACCTCTCTTGAAATGACCAGTAAAATATTGCATAAACTAACAAATAAACCAATTGAATACTCACAACACTTTGACAGAATCTGTCATCGATGAGACAGAGCGATAGTTCGGTGGCCAGTAGGTGGTGGTGGGAGTCTGGATTTGGCCTATGGGAGGCAGTGATTGTCTCTTCAGGGAAAAACTGGTGGTGACCGGACAGGGTCAGCAGATTCGTTGAATGTTTATTCTGCTGAATGAAGATACGCGTATTGTTGATATAAGCATACTATTGAAAGGACCCACTGGTGTGAGTGTGGGGTCAATCGAGACACAACATTAGCAACTACAGACACACACACACACATATACATACAGTATTAAATTATATATATACATATTAGTGGTGCTTAAATGCTAAAACAATTACAAAACAACCAACTCGAAAATCAACAAGAGAAAGCGAATCGGTAGTAGTGACGGTCGCCGTCCTCGGACTCAAAGAGAACTGGCAGTGGGTGGCACAGCGACTGGACCCCCTTCGATCGTCGTTCGGAGAAAATCTGTACACCTCTTTCGGTGTCCTAGGTTCAAATAAAAAAAACGAAAATTAAACGCTCAAAAATGTTAATCTGTCAGGGTAGATTGTATTTTAAACTTTTTTCATTTTTCTGCTCTAAGCTCTGGTTGCTGTTAACCCACTGCAGTAGCAGCAGCAGCCAGGCCTGTGTCAGCTTATTCGCAAAACCGATTTAAAAACGCCACGACATACTTTCTGCTGGCAGACCAGATATAAACGGCTCCTTCGCTGGATGACAATAAGCATTCGCCCTTGATGAATGGACTGAAAATTAATTTATGCGCATAAATTAATGAAAATAATCACACGATAAATACATATGTATAGAAAAATCCTCCAATTAAGACCTGAGGCATGAAAAAATAGGCGTGGAGCCTTTCGGCCAATCGGGGGAGGCTGGCTGACTAGTGGAGGAGGAGCCGTTCTCGTCGAGGCTGCAAAACGAAACTTTGTCTTTAGTTCGGTACAGGCCTGTAATTATGTCCAACGACAAAAAATTTATTTACGGAATTTTTCAGAATATCTCCAGACAAAATGTCAGGATTGTTTTCCTCCAAAGAATAAAAATAGAATAAATTCATCTTACAATAGGCTTGGTCGTGAATCTTGACAACGGACGTCTGACAGATGACCTCTTCTGCACGGGACAGGATCGGGAAATCCCCGCTCTCGGAAAAACCCAGGCGGCCACCGTCGAAGCTCACGTTAGCGCACGCTGTATCGAGAGAAGAGATACAATATAAGTACATGAACTCAATCATATAGCAACAATAATATATGATTCTTTGATTTGATTTGATTCACTAATGATAACCCGTCCAAATTGACTGACTTTTATAAATATGGCCATGTTTTGCGACTATGACACCACATATCAGCAAAGTTGCATATACATACAGAGATTGGAAATTATGTATGTTAATCATGCTCGTTCATAGAAATCTTAAAATTAAAAAAGAGATTTTCATTCGCTAGTGAAAATCTAAACAATCAGTGGAATTAGGCGAAAGAAAAACGGCAACCAACCAAGCTCGCTCATGGAGCTTCCAGTCGGAAAAATCAGAAAGCCCGAGTCGTCTCCAGTGGAAGAGGGTAGGAAAGAGAGACAGCCTCCAGCATACAGGGGATTGTAACACTGTATTAATTAATAATTAGATAATTTATCAATTAATAATTTCTAATTATTTGAAAATGCACAATTTCATGGCAATAATTGAATATTAATCACATATAAATAGCACTCGTAAGTGATAAAAAATAGTTATTTACCAATATCTGAGAATCACATATAAAAGCTAACAAAAACAAATAAAAAATATATACATGTACCCTTTTATGGCCATAGCTGTAGTCACCAAGCATATCAACACTGTCCAGGGCTAGTCCGGCTATACATCTAAGAGTTGGACTATCGGTCGGAGAGAGAAGGATGTTATCCAGCGTAAGTTTGGCATTAACATTTGAATTGCTTGCCTTTTCCAAGGCAATGATATCTCGAAGTTTGCGTTTTATCTCATTCCGTGCTTTGGTTCTTGGATGCTGTTGGTTATGTTATATATACAAATACATATATTATTATTTATATTAAAGTTTATATATATATATATAATTTATAATTGTGTATATTAATTTTGAACGTGTTGAGACATAATGTTTTTATTTCAAAAATTTGTAATTATTTAATTTAATAATACTTATTTGATATCAGTCCATGTAAATTATTATCATCATCATATAAATCATTTTCACAACATCATTGCCATAATAATAATAATAATAATAATAATAATAATAATAATAATAATAATAATCATAAAAGAATAATAATAACATGCTAAGTAGGAATTGAACATCTTACACTAAAAACTTTTATAAGGCTTTTCATGGCAGAGAAAACTCGATCGGCAGTGTTGATGCCCGTCCTGATGAGAGACATGCACGGTTCCATCTCTAGGTCCGAGTCTGTCGAAAAAAAATTGAAACTTTGCTGAAATGATTTTCTTTTAATTATATAATCCAATCACACAAACAGAGATTGTAACCTAAATAAAAGTTTGTAAAAAGAGCGTTTAGCAAAAGAATGCTTAACAGAAAAAATATGAAAGTGGTTAAGAGAGGAAGATCGAAGACCAGACTTAGGAGGGATTTTTATTAAGTTAGTTAAGTAGAGTGGAGAAGAGCAATTTTTAATTTTAAACATCTAAATAATAATTAAAATTTTCTTTTTATTATTAAATCTAAATAGTATTAAAATATTAAAATTTATTTGAAGTTATTAAACCTAAAAAATAATTAAATGATTATAATTTTCTTTTAATTATTGAATCTAAGTTTAATTTATTTTAAAACTGGCATCTGCACAAATCAACCAGAAAACAGATTCGGTGGCAAGTGTTAGGACAGCTATGAGATCAAGCCTTTTTTTGTAGATACTATTGAAAAACCTCTTTAAAGATTCAAAATTTTAAAATAAATTTTGCAGTCATATGTTGTCTTTTTATTTTAACAGATTATTAAATAGGAATATTTAATAAATATTTGTTCATAAATTCAATGTTTGAGCTGTTAGGCTTTGTTATATGTATATCTACGTCACTGAAAAAATCATTTCTATAAAGTTTAATTTCTTACTTACATGGATTTGGTGGAGCCATCGGTAAGGAAGGACCCCGGGCAGTTAGCTCCAGATTCGTTCTGTCGCACTTGAGCAGCCTTTGTTGGATGAAAGCGGCACGCTTAGAGTCGCTTTCCTCTGCTGACTCTAAAGCTTGAATATCTACATACCATGGATATCCATAGTCGTAGAACATTTCACGATGATTTTTCAAATGTGGGTTGATAGCCAGCGGAAAGTTGTTCGCCATTTGAGTTTTGATTTTTTTTAATATAAACAAATTTCAATGATTCATTAATTTTCAATCTGGATAAGATTTAATTTTTTTATTATTTTTCCTGCTCGCATCTTAAAGTCAACGCATGCATGCATTTCAAAAATACCACAGATTCAGTTTTGTTTATCAATCGTTGTTTACATAGCAAAACTAACATCAAGTTTTTTTCATAGACATCTATGGTTTTTTTAATTTATGTTTTAAAAAAAATTGTTTTTGTAAATAATAATTATTACATAAAAATAATTTTATTAATGCTGCTTAAAATGTTATTATTTTATTTGCAAAATATATACAAAAATATTAAAAAAAACAAATGTTGTACTTAATTTAATTATAATTTTATTAGTAAAACTAGTAATTAGTTCATCATAGTGGTAGAGGAGTGACTGACTTGTTTACGTTTCTCTGCAGAGTTTCGTAGGTCCATTTAAAATCATTTTGCAATAATAAGGACAAAAACCATTATTATGTCGCGCAAAGTTGGCTTGTCAGAATTCACTTCTCAACGTTTGGCAGAATTGAAAGCCAGAAGAGCCGAGGCGGAAGCATTTGACAGCGGCAACCAGCAGCCGCCTGCACCTGCGAGTTTGTATTCTGCTCCCACCAGCATGAGCGGTGCCACTGTCCAAGCGAGTCCTAGTCCTGTTCCAATTCGCAGGAACACGTCTTCTCAAGAAGCTGCTGAGGCCGCTAGCAGCGTTACTGCGGTGTCTACTACTACAAGCACTGCTGATCAGCAGCAGTCACAGCTCCATCATCAAGCCCATGCGACCATTGCTACAACAGTCGTGCCATCGGCTGCGTCAACAGTAACAGCTGGTCGAGATTTGCCATACCTCAGTCGGGCTAGTACTGACAAGTCCAGAGCCATTTCTTCATCATCAAGATCTTCAAGCTCCACGAGAGATGCTTATGGAAGATATGATGAGGCATGAAATTAACAAGCATTTCTTTTACAAATTTTTTATGTGTCTATGCTTTGTGTTTGATCTGCTTTGGTTGTAAAGGTGATGGTTGCAAAATTTTTTTGAGACAGGAGTTTTTCGGCAGCTTTTTTAAGGTGAAGGTCCCGCACGAGGACACGACTTACACCCTAAGTTCCCTTAGTCAGAGCTATTGCAGTAATGCCAAGCACAGCTCATGCCTACGGGATTACGGTTTTACTTTCTCCTGTTTGCTTGCTTGTTTGAAATCAACATGCGGCAAACCTTCAAACCTAACGTATACACGGCATGCGCTAGTCATATCTGCACGCTGCCAACATGGTGAAAACACTCTTTTAAGTAACGCTGTTATTCACGGCGCTATGTAAATTAAGCTGTTGCGGTTTGACAATGGCTAGAATGAAGATTAAAAACAAAACCTCACTTAATTGTCTTAAGGAAAAAATAGCAGGCTTAGTGAATCCTTTGACGGGTGCTGCATCAGGTATCAAACCCACTACCTGAGACTACGATTCGGCTAGCGTTGCCGATGATCTGGTGATTAAATAAATAAGTCAATTTTTAAATCTTCAGGAAGATCCGGAAAATCTGGGATTCGCTTGTCTTCCAGAACAGATCCACAGAAAGGCTATAAAGAAAGGCTTTGATTTTACTGTCATGGTTGTTGGTCAGTTACTATTTTACAAATAATTTATTTAATTTATTGAAAAAGAACTAGAGGTAATCCCATAGAAAAATCGAACTGTCAGATATTAAATAATGAACTTGTTCAATCAAATCAGCATCCCAATTGCTGTAAATGATTAAAAAGAGTAATTAGACAGTTTTTGTGTTTTGGATAGAATCTGAAGGTAGCAAATTACACATAAGTAGAAAATTATACTTTTATTTATATAATTTATTACGATTATAGTTTTAATTAAATTCGCAAACAGGACAGTCGGGCCTGGGCAAGTCCACTCTGATAACGAGCATGTTCTTCAACAAGGATCTATATTATGACAGGAGACCTGTCGACGTGGAAGGTGATGATGATGATGACGGTGGAGGTGGTAGTAGTTGTGATGATGATGATGATAATGGTGGTGGTGGTAGTTGTGATGATGATGATGATGACGGTGGTGGTGGTGGTGGTAGTAGTTGTGATGATGATGATGATAATGGTGGTGGTGGTGGTAGTAGTTGTGAGGATGATGATTGTGATATAAATGATGATGAGAGTAGTAATTGTGTTTATGATGATGTTTATAGTTGTCTTGATGATGATGGCATTGGTGTGGGGTTGATGATGATGATGTTGGTATTTGATGTCAGGATGATGATGAGGTTGGTTGTTGATGTGATGACATCAGTGGGATTGGATATTTCTGACAACAAAGCTGCTCTTCCAACTCCAACAGATATTTCACCCCTCGTTGAACCAGGTGTCTTTGAATCGTAAGGTCGTATTTGACTTGTCTTTCCACAGAGTTTCTGAACCGAACGATGAGAATCGAGAAGCGATACCTCGAGATCGAGGAGCACGGAGTGAAACTGAGACTGACCATCATCGACACTCCCGGATACAACGACTCGGTCGACGGAACCGATTCGTTAGTCCGCTCGTCATCATCATCAGCACTTTTGTCATCATCATCAGGAGCACTTATGTCATCATCATCGGCACTTTTGTCATCATCATCAGTACTTATGTCATCATCATCAGTACTTATGTCATCATCATCAGCACTTATGTCATCATCATCAGGAGCACTTATGTCATCATCATCGGCACTTTTGTCATCATCATCAGTACTTATGTCATCATCACCATCATCATCACCATAATCATCATCAGCACTTATGTCATCATCATCAGGAGCACTTATGTCATTATAATCGTCAGCACTTATGTCATCATCATCATCATCATCATCATTACCTTAAAAAAGTTACATACTGTAATGATGATTTCAGATGGCAGCTGATAGAAGACTACACACTGCACCAGTTCAACCAGTACCTGCAGGACGAGAGCGGCTTGAACCGGAGGAACATTCAGGACAACCGGGTTCATTGCTGTCTCTACTTCATCTCTCCGACTGGCAGAGGGTTAATATAAGAAGGGTTGTATGGGTGTGAATTGTTATGGCGCCATTTACTGTCTAATATAAACTCGGGTGGATTATTGAGTCCGGCTCAGGCCGAGCTTTTATCTTGGGGTTTTCTAAACTGGTTCGGACCGAGGTTAACGTGGCAAGCCTAATGATTTCAGGCCTGTAAAAACGGTCTGGGCCGCAAAAACTCGGCCTGTGCTGGACTCCCTGGTTGATTAGCAGGTCTCTGGGTATCGGGTGTAGCTCTGCTGAATGTGAAAATTTCTGAAATTTCGTGGGTTCGAATTTAAATTAAATGAATATCGCCGATTCGTCCATAGAATTGGACTTCGCTCGACCAATTGAAATTGAGCTAGTCGTTGATTGGTTCAATCAAGGTTGCAGCAGATAGACATTGACTTCATGCAGAGGCTTCACAACAAGGTCAACATCGTCCCGATCATTGCCAAGGCCGACACCTTGACCAGTTCCGAACTGCAGAGACTCAAGTCGAAGGTGCGGCGATGATAGTGATGATGATGATGATGGTGGCGAGCTGTTTATTGCATAATAATAATAATAATGACGATGATGATGATGATGATGGTGATAATAGTTAATTGTGCACGTTTATCATCATTGCAGTCACCATCTTTAACTTCACCCTCACTGTCATTATAACCACGATTACCATCCTTATCATCATTATCACCATGAGCATCCTTATCATCATCATCACAACCATCATCATCATGATTATCATCATCACCATGATCACTATCCTTATCATTATCATCATCATCACTATCAATTATTATTAACAACGCAAGACCGATTATTATTATCATCACGAATGCAGATCCTCGAGGACATAGAACGGCACAAGGTAAAAATCTACGAGCTGCCGCAGTGCGACAGCGATGAAGACGACGAGGTGAAGAAGAGAGACGACGAATTGAGGGTAAGAAAGAAAATAAGAGAGAGTTCTGCTATTCGTTGTTCACCGTCCAATCAAATCGTAGAGGGTCGCTTGTATGATAAAGGGTGATATATATATATATATATATATCTTGTGCAGAGTTTTTATTAAAGATTTTAAAATGTGTTTTTTATTCTTCCAGAGTCTGATTCCGTTCGCCGTCATCGGTAGTAATTCGATGGTGGAAATTAACGGGAAGAAAGTCAAGGGGAGGGTCTACCCCTGGGGCGTGGTAGAGGGTGAGGAGTTTTTTCGTTTGCCGATGTCGTGTCGTTTTTGTTGTGTCAGTTGGCACAACAAAAGTTGTGAATCATCCAGTGTTGTTTTGCTTTTTTGTTTTATTTTCAGTTCCGTTTTTAGTTCAGTAGTGACATTGCTGTCAACAACGTTAAAGTTTCAGATATTTTCATAGTCATGTGATCATTTCCAAGTTACATGGTGTTTGTCTTAGTGACTCAGTTACGAGGGCTTCATGAAAACATTTACAATAATATTAAAAACAATAACAGTCTCTTTCATCGTTTCACATTACAGTGGACAACCCCAAGCATTCGGACTCCATGAAGTTGAGGCAGTTTCTTGTCAGGTTAAAAAAAACGGCTGCCATGATTGCGGCCATTTTGTCGGAGTTAAATGTTGCGAAGTGATGTAGAGTTTATGTGTCAGAATGTAGAGTAAATCTGTCAGGGTAATGTAGAGTTAATGTGTCAGGGTAATCTAGAATTAATGTGTCATAATGTAAAGTTAAGGTCACGAGATAATGTAGAGTTAATGTCTTGAAATAATGTGGAGTTAATGTAGAATTAATGTGTCTAGTTATGTGTTACTGTGTAGACACGAAGGTGGTGTGGAGTTGATTAATGTAAATAGCTCTGAAACAAGCGCTCACGGAGAGATAATAATGATTCACATTACTGGGCAGACAGGTTATTAATTAATTAATTAATCACTTGTTGACGTTTATTAATTATTTATTTATTTCCTTTTTTCCAGCACCCACATGCAGGACTTGAAGGACGTCACCCGGGACATCCACTACGAGAACTACCGGGCCGGTCGGATTAAAGACGAGCACCTGTACAGGTGAACTGCGAGCCTTGCGTGGAATAAATTAACTAAGGAACGATTAAATTAATAAATTAATGAATAAATAAATTAATAAATTAATAAATGAATGAACAAGTTAATAAATGAATGAATAAATAAATAAATAAATGGTTGAATTAATGATTAAATGAATGAATTAATGAATGAATGACTAGATCAATGAGTGAAAGAATAAATAAATAATTTAATGAGTTAAGTAATTTTAACTGATAGCTGGATGGGTGCGAAAATGAATGAATGCATGATCGAATGCCGCTTGAATTGCTTATTGATTTTCTTGCTAAGTTATCCTTTTTTTCGTCTCTACAGCAATGTCGACTCCGACCTACTTCTGAAGCAGAAGGAGGAAGAGGTGACTTACAGATTTTTAAATATTAATTCCACTTATTTTGTATTGATTACAACTTTCATTGCCAAAATAAATTCTGCATAAATTATAAAGAAATTAGCGGAAATTCACGGCCGTTTTTCTTTCAGATCCAAAAGATGCAAGAGATGCTGATGAAGATGCAGTCGCAACTAGCCATGTCCAAAGGAGATCACCGGATGAACAAAATATTATAATGATATGCACATTCATTATAACGAATATTCCATGCAAGCTCATATATATATATATAACTATCATCATGACCATTGTCATTAATATTCCAATGAAGTATTTATGTTAATGTAGCAACGGTCGGCTTAGCAGCATCCCCCGATTTAGTCGTCCGACGAATAATTATTGTTTTTCTGATCTTTTCCCTATTTTTTTTTGCTTACTGTTCTCTCTAGTCGACACCTACCATTTTAACAGTGCAGCCAAATAGATTTACATATGCAAATATTATGTTAATTAATAATGCTCATCAAATTAGTCCTCTTAGGTTTTTTTTCAGAGTATTTTCATTTAGTTTTTGATTGAATCCAGTGTTGTTTTGCTTTTTTGTTTTATTTTCAGTTCCGTTTTTAGTTCAATAGTTTAATTTATTCATTTTTTTTCTTAGAAGATTTTGAGGTGCTTTTTTTTTGCTTTAATTTTTATGACAACCAAGGTGGTTTATATTTATTATTTTGTGTGTGTCTGCATGTTTATATTTGTTTGTGTGTGTGTGTTTGTATTTATTATTTTGTGTGTGTGTCTGTGTGTTTATACTTCTCATTTTGCGTGTTTATACCTTTTGTTTCGTGTGCACGTGAGAAGATCTTTTGTTCATTTGGAAGTGTCAGATCTGCGAGGAATTGCAAAACTTTCAGTTTGGCGACCAAAAGAATTCACTTTTCATCATTTCTCATTATTGCTCTCTATCTCTCTCTTCCTGTCTGTTTGTCTGCTTCTGCTTGTTTCTCTATTTGTCTGTCTCTCTCTTTTTCAATTATTACATCTGAACCTGCATTTCAACCTGTCCTCTCCCAGTTCTTCGAAAACGTATCTTTCTTCTTTTTATTGCGCGTCTTCGCATTATCGTGCCGTCATTAATTAATTTCTTATTCAAGTTATAGTTAGATTATAATTATTTTTTAAAACGTCTTGATCATTCTGCTAAGTTTCTTTAATTAATTTCTCATTCAAGTTATAATTAGATTTATTAGATTAGATTTATCATTTTGAAAAATCTTGATCATTCTGCTAAGCTAAGTTGTTTTTTCGATGCTGCGCGTATAGTCGAATTCCAGCAACATGCGATTGAATTGATTATTGTGCGTATTCTCGTTGTTGAATTAACTTCGTACGTATTGTATCGTAGGTATAGTCGAATTCCAGCAAGATGCGATTGATTATTGTGCGTATTCTCGTTGTTGAATTAACTTCGTACATATTGTATCGTAGGTATTGTAGGTATCGTAGGTATACAGAAAGATCGTTTAGTTTATATTTCTTTCTCGTGAAGTTTTTCTGTTTCTCTCTCTCTCTCTCTCTTAGATAAAGATGAGCAAATATAAAATACGTATTAAATAAGGTAAATTTTTGTTTGGATTAGTTTAGGCAGAAGAGAAGAGTAAATAATTATAAATATTTCTTAAAAGCTACATAAATTATTATTATCGCAGGGCGAAGTTCCGGAAACTAAATTGAAAACTGAAAAACTTTCGTTTGCATAATAAAATTAATAAAAACTAAAAATAAGGTAGTTAAAAGTCAGCAAAAGTCGTTTTCCAGGAGAGTCTGCTGGGAAAATAAATAAACAAGCTGATAAATATACAGTAAGTTTATCTAATCTAGCTGGCGTCACCAGCGTCTGCAAGGGGTGAGGGGGTTGGGGTGGGCGCCTATATATGGTTGCCTCTGGTCGTCCTATAAAATGGGCCCAAGAGGGAGTGAGAGCTAGGGCCTCGACGAATTATATTTGCGGCCCAGAAATCTAAAAACCAATGCTACGTTAAAAAAATAATGTCAAAATTTATTAAAAAATAAAAGAAAAGTAAAATTCAAATAAAAAACAGCGTTCTTATTTTGAAGTTTTTAAGCTAAAGTAAATTGAAACAAACATATCAACATTCGCCATTTATAGAGAAAACACTGAACCAAACTTAAATCTAGTGATCTCAAATTATATTCGAGATGCACTTAAGAAACTTAAGATATTATTGCACACTGAAAAAAATATCAATCAATCTAGTGATCTCAAATTATTCCAGATGCAATTAAGATATTATTGCACATTGAAAAAAATATAGATGTAAACAAATCTCGAAAACGATAGAGATAAACGCAAAATACAAACTAAAGTTTTTTTGTTTGTTATTATTAATTATCATTCAGAAATAGTATCCATGTTGCTGTAGTTGTTCTCTTTGGCTGCGGCAGTGTCCGACTCGCTGAGAGTGGACGAGTCCAGTCTGGAGCTGCTTTCAGTCGAGCTCGTCTTCGTGGTGGTGCTGAATGTGTAAGTCTCGCCGGAGAGCAGCTGCTTCTTCTTTCCGACCTTACTGCTGGGTCGGCCGAACTTCTCCTTGAGTAGTTTCGACCAGGCCTTTCTGACCGGATCCTCGCGCAGGTTGAACAGAATGAATATGAAGAAGCCCTGCAGAGAGTTGAAGAAGGCAAAGAGAAACTGCATGGTCAGAGCGATTTCACCGAAGGCAGCCAAGGCGAAGGACCACGTCAGACCTGTAATGTAACGATCGAGGCTCAACCATAAGAGAACAATCCTCCGTTTCATTTCGAATAGTTCTATTAATAGTTTTTAAGCAGATTAATAGGATTTATTTTACTTAAAAATTGCGTACATTGTAAATTAAAACATCCAAAATTGTTGCTCGCTTCTTAGTTAAGCGGTTTCGTATAAAAATTTCTAACAAAAACGACATTTCAGTAATATTTAGATTTATAAAAAAAAACGCTCAAGGCCTGCTGCCGTTGCCTTGACAACAGCAGCAGGGGCAGAAAATTTAAAAAAACTCACCCATGACGACAAAGCAGCACATCCCTGCCTGCACCTGGAGCCAGACGAGCTTGCCCTTCGTCTGATTGGTCTGCATGCCCTTGGGCCGGTCGCAGGAGATACTCTTGATGATCAGACCGAAGATGACCGAGTTGGTGCAGACGACGAGAGCCAGTGGAAGCAAGAAGGCAAAGTGGTAGGCATTCTTGTCAAGCCAACAGCTGGGAGAGTTTAATAAGACGGTGTTGATCAATTGAAGGATTTTAACTATTCGTTGCTTGTTTAATTTAATTAATAGATAATCAAATGGTGTTATATTTCACTTATGTAACAGTTATTCAATTATGAGATGCTGCGTTGATCGATACGAATTATTCAGTGAACGCTTAATTAATAATATGAATAATTCGAAACATTAAACAAGCAAAAAAAAACAACAAAATCTATTTACTATTCCTTCGGCCCTCTGAACTGTTCGCGGTCAAAAACGGCGATGATCAAAACGATCAGTGCAGGAATTCCTACAAAAAAAGAAACAAAATAACAGTTTATTAGATCTTATATTTTATTCTAATTGTCCTAGTATATATTATTATATAGTGTTTTAAATACACAGGACGGGTCAACAGTAGAGTTAAATTTAACGCTTAGACAATGTATATATATTTAGCAGACATCTAACTGTAACCCTAACTCAGCCTCGTTAATTGCAAGCCAGTCCCAAGCCTGGAGAAAGGAGGAGAGAAAAGTAAAAAGAATCAAACTTTGATCCACGACAGAAAGAACTTAAGTGCTTTCTACATACAGCCATTAGAGTCTTAAAACACCTGGTGTAAAGTACTATAAACTATTATAAAAAAAAATAACTGTAATCCTACTTGTAACCCGTGCTGTATAATATCTTAATATATATTATATTACAACACATATTATTGGACAGTGCTGATGTGCTCAACTGAAACCTGTTCAACGACTCACCCCAGGCAGGTGCGCCAGCTTTGAGCAAAAACCTGGACACGTGCGTGTTGAAGACCTTGACGAATTTCAGATATTGGAGTACAGCTTCGACCAGCATCCAAGAGAAGGAGACGAGCAGGAAGTAGTGAAGAAACGCTGCTACGGCCATGCAGAGCCGCCTGTTGCCGGTCCTGTCCAGTCCGAAGAGTACCAGCAGGTTGACCATGATCAGGGCCACCGAGAGGTTCATGAGGGCCGACTGGAATTGGCCTCTTCGAAATTTTCTGCATCGTGAACGAGGAGGTGATGATGACGACGACGATGATGAAGATATGATGATGTTGATGAGAAGAAGCCGTTGATGGTAATGATACTTTTAAGAAGAAATAATGGCGACGATGCTGATGATAATTATGATAATGATTAAATTTCAACGGGAGGCATGTGCGGCATGATTTTGATGGAATCATTAATCATCGACCTGCAATTAAGGCGCGCACACATATAACCACTACCAGCCCATTCATTCATCATCATCCATCGTCATCACAAAAACTCATGATTAACCATTTAATTAATTAGTAAAGCAAAAATAATCGATGATTAAGCCGCAATTATCATTAATCATATAAATTAATTGCACTCCGCCATGCTCTTCGGATGGGAAACTAACTTGAACAGCAGCTGCCCGACTATGACTAGCAGAAGACAGAGGATGGAGAAGACAGCACCGACTATGGAGATCACGCTCAGGGCACGAGCAACCTCTGGCCTAACATCGTTCTTGAAACCCTGTTGTTTAGATTAGGCAATTAGGTCTAAGTTATTGAAATCGTTCTTATTTATTGATTTTAAAAAAATTATAAATAAGTTAATGTATGCAAAAAGTAAACGTGTAATATGTTTCGATATGATATTTGTTCTTATAACCTCTAGCTCTAGCTGTATAAATGGCCAGCTAAACATCAGAAAAGCCTTCTAAAAAATCTAAGAAACTAAAAACTACTGGTAGGAGTCTTGGAAAAAAGTGACCAATTTAGACTTTTCTGGCTTTATCATCTACTATATACAAAAATGATTGTTTGTATAGTATGTATGTACCTATGGGCATCAAACTTAAAATCCTGAACCAATTTGATTAAAATTTGGTACAATGCAGGAGATAGTCATGAGCAAAAAATCAACCAACGGTTGGCGTTTTTGGACCAATACAAATCCGGGCAACCCAAACGCCGGGTATCCGATTTATTTAATTTATTAATTCATAAAATATTGAAATTAAAATAATAAACAACAATTATTTTGCTCACAGCCATCACTGCAAAGTTGGTCAAATGGCTACTGAGGCATTCTACGATAGTGTGGTTGCCCTTCACGGATGCGTTGGTCGTCATCCCGCCATCGGACCATTTCCAGACGGTGGATTTACCTTCGATTTTGTCGTGATAAGCATAAACACATTTTGGTTCCTCATCTGATTTCTGTATTTAAAAAAAAACCCAGTATGATGATTTGATGGGGTTGCTGTGGTATATTCGAAACTACCATATCATGACCATTTCCCAGTTGGTTAAAGGGTTGTTTTAAATTTCTTTGTAATACAATACAATGCAATACAATTGTCATCCAGCGACAAGTCTAATTAGGAAAAAAAATAAAATAAAAAAATAATAGAATCTTGCCCGAAGGCGAGAAATTTAATGGAGACTGTTTCATTGAAACTCACTGTTTTCCTGTTTAATTAATGCCCTTCTGACTCAGCCAGTTTGGATGTAATAAAAGCTTACATTCTCAAGTCGAACAGTAATTATACACGGGTAACCATTTAAACTGGGAATCATCGTTTGGTAGGACGGGAATTTACTTTGTCAGTCCTAGCTTTGCGATACCAGCTCAATTTTTTTTTTAGTAGTCATGGCGATGACACTAATTGGGATGAAATATTGCGAATTTTAAACAATCCACAGAAAGGGGTTTCACACACACAGACACACACACACACAAACAAACAAACTAACACACACACACACACACACACTTGGCACATAACCGTAGAAGCACTAACGTATTTTCCACATATATTATTGCCATTCTTATATTACTATTATTAATAGGGCAATTATTCACACCATCTGACTTGCGTGAGTCCAAACCGTACTGGTATGATAATTGCAGTTAATTATATATTATACTTAGTATTATCATCAGCATCATAGTCATCACTAACGCCATCATCATCATCACACTTGCTATCATCGTAATCATAATCATCGTCATCATCCTCATCATCGTCATCGTCGTCGCGTTATCATCATCACTAACGCCATCATCATTATCACCATCGTGATAATCATTATTAATCATCGTCATCGTCATCATCATCGTCATCATCATCGTCATCGTCGTCATCATCAATATCATCATCATAATCAAATTTTTCGAAAGCTGCTTCCACTCCACATCTTTCCAGTCTTTCGACCAGTAGAAACTTGATTGTCGACCTTACTATCATACCATCAGGTCAAATCCAGCCGTTACGAGGACTGGAAGCCATGATCATTCTGGTCAGATCTGAGCCGTTTATCATGCGAAGAAAATGGAACTCGGTTCAACAACGCGACTCATTAAGCAAAGAACAAGTAACAGTGAGGACTACTGCACGGATCATCCCGGGTCGTGATTTTTACGGGTTTTCAAACGGGTCAAGTATAGGGATCTTAGTTCTTTAAAAACGAAGCGGACCGGGCCTAAAATTTTGACCTACGAAACGGGTCAGACCGGGTCGAGCTGACTACAGGCTGGGCCGCAAAAAAAAAAACAGCCTGTTCAGTACCCTAATGAGGACGCTAACAAACCATAAACAGACCTCGTACAGCTGAAACCTCAACCGGATCTGATCCGTCAGATTCGTCACGCTGCCGCCATCCAGCGAGCCCATGATCACGTGGCTGTTGATCCTGTTCTCGTTCGTCGAGTTGCGACCCAAGAAAACGTCTCTTTTGTAGACTATTATGCTGGCTTTTACCGTTTTGTCTGCATGGATTCAAATGTACGATGAATGAAGGAATTCTGATCTTCACCTTTTACCAACCGTACTATTAAAACGTGGGTCAGCAATATAACATAAACGATCTAAGTAAATGACATCTGACCTAATAAAAATTTCCTCATGTTTTATCTACTTCTAAAATTGAAGTAAACACACACACAAAAACTATGCAACTAGGTCTCAGGACCTCTAGGCGAGCCTCTAGCTAGGGGATTATAGGATCTACAATAAAGCGCTATGCAAATTAAACCTTCACAATAAATTAAATTGAAGAAGTAATTGTACTCGTCTGGTTTTGTGCCAAATCAACGGCCTGTCGCGGCAGGAAAACAGACACTGTGACATCAGGGCTGCCGTCCAAGTCTTTACCGGAGACATGCTCTTCTTTTGTTCCATCGCCAGTGGAGGCCATGCCGAAGCTGATTTCACCCCCTTCGGGCTTGGCCATGTGTACTACAAAGTTCTCGCTGCGCCATGTGACTTCACTACTCTCGTTTAGTTCGACTTTAGCCAGTACATTTTCCAGAGTTTCGGCTAAGCTGTACGAAATAAGTAGTAGGTACTAAATTATCAGGAAAGATTATTTTTATTTTGAATATTTAGAAAGCCAATTAAAATACCGCAAAAAATTATTTTGTTTATATATTTTATATTTATTTAAAAATTGAATTAAAAATGTCTCGATCGGATCACGGGAATCCCAGGTGTATTTTATTTAATTGTATTGAAATAAATTTTCCGTTCCATAATTTTACAATTTTTTTTATAATAGTATATAGTCCTTTACACCAGGTGTTATAAAACTGAAATGTCTGTATGTAGGAAGCACCGAAGTGCTTCCTGTCGTAGATCATAAATTGATCTTTTTAACTGTTCCTCCTCTTTTTTCCTTAGTTGGGACTGGCTTGAAAAAGCAAGACGGAGTTTATTTTACAAAATTAACAAAATGGAACATAAGGCCAAATTAGTTTAAAAAAATAAAGAAATGGAACATCTTTCATATCGGCTCACTTCATGATGGTGCTCGATTTGTCGGCGGCAGATTCCCGGTCACTCTTCGAGGAGGCTTCGAACAAGCTGTTAATAACATTGACGGTCTTTTCCCCCACCTTGAACAATAATTAAGGGGGTAGTTAATATAACAATTAGGGTTAATGTGTTTGCCCGCCCAAACGTTCAGATTTGCATAAAAAAAGACTTTGAACATGGCCTTAAAACGGATGGTGGCACAGTGGTTGCTTGTAGACAGCAAAAACATCGGTTCGAATCCTACTGTCGTTATTGAAACCAACAGATATTCCGAAAGGTTTTTCGTATATGTATGTATGTATGTATGTATGTATGTATGTATGTATGTATGTATGTATGTATGTATGTATGTATGTATGTATGTATGTATGTATGTATGTATGTATGTATGTATGTATGTATGTATGTATGTATGTATGTATGTATGTATGTATGTATGTATGTATGTATGTATGTATGTATGTATGTATGTATGTATGTATGTATGTATGTATGTATGTATGTATGTATGTATGTATGTATGTATGTATGTATGTATGTATGTATGTATGTATGTATGTATGTATGTATGTATGTATGTATGTATGTATGTATGTATATATGTATGGATGCATATATGCATGTATAGACTAGTTTCAAGATAACAAACACACCTCTACATTCAGTGTTTCTTTGTTTTCCATCGTCGTCTTCACTAAATCATTGAGGGCGTCAATAGCATTCGTAGACAGATTGTCCATTTTCTCTTTGGTAAAGTTCAAGAGGCTGTCGACTGCAGCATTCGGATCAACTTTCTTGAAAATATACACAGACGTTTCAGTTAAGAAAATGTATATATATACTATTCTTTATTTCTTTTTTTGAATTTTTGTAAACATCTCAAAACCACCAGTTTTTTGTTATATAAAAATAACTCCAATCTATTACTATCATCATCAATGGCAAAACAAAAATTGAAAACGCCGCCATCTACGCTTTATCTGGTTTATTCCCAACAGAAACCTCAAGTACTCATTTAACAACCGCAGAGAAATAAATGTATGAGCTTGCAGGAGGTGCTGACCGTTAACCTTTTGCCAAAGGGTTTTGCTCTGGTAGGAAATTGAACCTTTGTACCCATTATCAAAATCGGCAAATTCACTGCCATATCACCCCGTCTCTTGAATAAAGAATAATAAAAAAATTAACCATCTTGTGTTGGAGATCTTTAATTTCATTGCCAATTGGATCTTTTGTGTCTATCGTGCTCTTTTCATAGATGCAGTCGTAGAAGCGGACGACCTCCCAAGAATAACCATCGTCAAAATTTCCTGAACAGATGCCGAGAGCCATTGGTGGTGATCCTTGGAAAGACAGAAAATTATTATTTTTTTTTATAAGAACTGGTACGGTCACCCGGTGCTGCCCGGAGAATTTTTAGAGGGTTTTCTTTTTTTGTTTATTCCTCTTTTTATTTCTCTCTGTCTCTTGCTTTCTCTCCTTTTTTCTCTGTTTTTTCTTTCCCTCGGCTTGTTATTCAAAGAAAGACAAAAAATATAGAGAGAAAGAGATAGGGAGAAAGCAAAAGAAAAAAAAGAAAAAAAGAAAAAAGAAAATAACAACAGCGAAGACAGGAATACCAAATTCTTTTATTAGGAATTGATCAGCCATAGAAAGATAAAAAAAGAAAGCTAGAAAGAGAGAGAGAAAGAAACAAGTAAAGGAAAAAACGAGTTTTTCAACACAAACTTTAATTTCAAATACACTCGATTTAGAAATACGAAAGATGTTCAAATTAAGTTTTTTTTAATTGAATCATGTATTGTCATCTAATATAAAGCTATGCTGAAAGTTTCAGCTTCCTAGCTAGTCAAAATTTACTTGAAAAATTTGCGTACAGAGAAAGCCACTCACACACACACAAACAGAGATTGTAACCTAAAGAAAAGTTTGTAAAAAATAGAAAAAAAGATAAAAAGTGAAAAAAATAAATAATAAGGGAGAGAGAAACAACAATATATTAAATATATATTTTATAAATAGTATGTATAATATATATATGTATAATATGTATAATATATATATATATATATATATATATATATATATATATATATATATATATATATATATATATATATATATATATATATATATATATATATATAGTTGTTTATGTAAACCATCGATGCTTACCAAGTGTGAGACAGCTCGTAGTACTGTTGGCACGCTCATTTCCGAGTGCTTGGCCGAAACGCACCTCTGTTCCGTTGACTGTAAGTTTTTCCTCTGAACATCCTCCTATGCGAGAAATATAAAAATTGTTTAATTTAATTTTTTTTTTTATTAAAACTTGATTGGTTTTTTATTTGTAAGAATTGAGTCTTAATTTTATGCTGAGCAACTAGTTGAAATAGTTTTTTTCCATCTAACTTGGGTGTAAGACTGAAAAAAACAATAACTACAGTTGAACAGATAGACTTTAGTTTTTATAAATTCAATGAAATCGTTTTTATAGTGTATAACAATTTCACTAAGAAATAAAAACGTATATTTCCGAGGATAAAACTCCTTCTGAAAATCACCAGTCTGTCGTGTCCCGTCCCAGCCCATGTAGTTGAGGGGTGAAGTGAAGGGGAACAATGGAAGACAAACAACAGTTGTGATTATCAGTTTATTTGACTTTCAAAAAGTACGTTACAATTGTCAATAATCAATAAAATAAAAACATGACTCATAGCTTAAAAAAGAAAACATTCCGATTGGTCATCGTCTCGACCAATCCAATGGTTCTTTTTCAAATTTGAATCTTATTTTCAAGCTAGAAATTTCACTGGGTTCACTGATTGAAACAATTCAAGACTTCTTGCATTGAGATTGTTAGAATACAAACTCAAAAAGTTATGCAATTATAAACAAATATATGCAAACAAAAATAATCGTATACAAATAAAAATAATCGTATGCAAATAAAAATAATCGTATGCAAATAAAAATAATCGTATGCAAATAAAAATAATCATATGCAAATAAAAATAATCGTATGCAAAAAAAAATAATCGTATGCAAATAAAAATAATTGTATGCAAATAAAAATAATCTTATGCATGTAAAAATAATCGTATGCAATTAAAAATTAATTTATGTACTTGAAAATTAAGATGTATTAATTAATGATCATAAACATAGACATACATTTGCTTCTTCAAAGAAAATTACCTGCTGCAAATTTTTGTAACTGTAGAATCATTTTTATTCGTCCTTCTTACAATTCGTTGCAACCTTGACTTAGCCAGTAACCATAAAACACGGGGACGCGGTCTGGTAAGCATTCTAGTATTAGAAGAAACTCTTTTTAGAGCCAGTATTGATGGCGTGTGTGGGTAGAGGAAGGGAGGAAATAAGCCCAATTAACAAATTATTGTTACTGACGTCAATTTTGCCTGACGTCAAATTTGATAAACGTCAATTTTGCCTGACGTCAATTTTAACTGGAGTCAATTTTGACTGGCGTTAATTTTGACTGGCGTTAATTTTGACTGGCGTCAATTTTGACTGACGTCAAATTTGATAAACGTCAATTTCGCCTGACGTCAATTTTAACTGGCGTCAATTTTGACTGGCGTTAATTTTGACTGGCGTTAATTTTGACTGACGTCAGTTTTAACTGACGTCAACCATGGCTAATTACAACATTGCCATCATCTGAATCAATACTCAGCACTAGAATGACTGTACTACAGCTGATTTGTAGCAGCTGGTTACGCCATTGTTTCCAGGTAAGTACTAACGTGAGCTTTTTAGGATGAAGCTGTCGGTTGTATTCTTATTCCTCAATTTCTTGAAAATTCTATTGAAACGACAAATAGTTTAGATATTTTTTTACTATTATTTTAATATTTAAAATGATCAAAGTGAAAGTAAAAACTTAAACAGAAGACATTTTGAGTCCTTCTTCTATGCAATATAAATCCCATTTTCTTTCAGCTTCCGGTTCAGATAACTTGTAGGAAGGAAACTCAAAAATTGCTTTTTTGCTGATATTTTCGTGTCCGGTTATGTTGATGTAAACATTGTATTTTACCGCAAACAGCAGTGCTCCTAGACTGAACATGGAAAAGTGATGTGAGCTACTTCAAGAGAATTAACCACAACCATTAAATTGACACGGGCATGCAAAGTTTTTCACCTAAAATTCGTCATATGTAGATGGAAAAAGTGGAAAATAAAAATAAAAACATCGGAACTCACTTGTTTTCGTCCCTTCTAAGACCTTTAATATAGTTGACACAGTAGCAGTCTGGATCGCACAACTCCGGACAGCCAAATAATTTTTTCTGATGAGTAAAGCCATTTTCGAAAATGTAATCATTCATGTCATTTGGCACAAAACTCGTCGTCCTCTCAGTATACAATCTCATGTTGATGAAATCTGTAATTATTAAAGTACATTAATACAAGGTTGACAAAATTGTGCGGCTGTTAATTGTTAGACCACAAGTGGTCTTACTGGACAATGTTGGCTTAGACAAAAACTGTATTTATGTTTGACTGTTATTTATATGTCACTAAAAATGAGGATAATTAGAATCTTAGTTTTTAACAATTTAATTATTCAAACCATTGCGGACAATAAGAACCGGACTTGAACGGACTAGAACTGATTTGTTCAGCCATGTCGCACAGCTATAGTTTCCTTGAAAGTTGTACTGGTTTGTTCCTAAAAAGATTGACCCTTCTCCCAGCGTCAGGACAGACGACCAGACTTGATCAAGATAGATATTATCTTTCATCCAAATTATCGGCTTGTCCAAATAGCCTGATTCTTCTTCGAACCACGCCATGCAGACCAGCTTTGGTGTAGAATAATTGCCGAGTGAAAGCTCATAGAGTGATGTACCGGAACTGTCTAAGCCAACAGGCTGGATGACTACGAGTGAATAAGTGACAAATCAGTTGTCAACTAAACTATTAATTCATTTGACATATTATTAGCATCAAAATATTCAACTAACCATTGCCACTGTCATCTTGGACTTGGAGAAGTAGTCTGATGCTGTTTGCGGACCTCGACGGTTTCTGACAAATGTAGTCCTTCGGCGTGTGACAACTACTGATAGACAAATTTGTACCACTCCAATGAGATCCTTTGACGCAGTTCAGAGTTGGCTCGATGAAGTCAAGATTTTGTTCATCTGGAAATTCAGCATTTCTATTTTACAACGTTTTTATTAGGTCACTTTCTTGTCTGTTTGTCCATGGATATCTTGATATAACAACTGGATACACAACCTGATAAAAAATACTCATTTGGGCCTAATGTTTCATCACTGATTATATCATGATTGTCAACTAATTGATGTAACAATCTACGATAGCGTTAATATTTATATCATACTTATAAAAATCTTTATGTAACTATGAATTTAGGCCTACTAGAGTAGGTTGTGTTTCCAGATGTTATATCAGGAAATCCTTCGGTTTGTCTGTCCGCGAAAAATAGATTATATAATAGATTGCATATATAGATAAATGTTGTAATCATGAATATTTAACTCACGATCAAATTTCAATTCTTTTCTTTCAAAATCCCCGTCGTACGATGGCCCACTGAGAGTATGGGCCCCAATGATGCCAAACTCTTCATCATCACTATCAACTTTCTCTTCTATTTCACTGGAAATGTTGTAAGTCAACTCGAGCCGGTTGCCATTTGCATCGACGTAAACATCTCCCACCTTGAAGAGACCAACATAAAAGTCTTCCGACCTAAAATCTATCGTTTTTTAGTTTATGAATTTTTCTTAGAAATATTTTTCTTACTTTAGTCAGCAGATACATTTGCTATTTGAGTCAGCAGATATATCTGCAATTTTAGTCAGCAGACACTTCTGCTAGTTCAGTCAGCATATGCTTTGTCAGTAGACACTATTTAAAAACGCAACAAACTCGACTTACCAGAGTAAAGATAAAAAACAGTCGCCTTATCCAATTCAGTCACTGGAGCAACCAAATGGGAATCCCTTTTCTTGCAGTCTTCAGAAGCCCGAGTGAAGTTCTTCTTCGAACTAACCACCAAATTGCAATTTTCCGAGTTTTGATCGTAGACCCAGTCGCTTTGACACAGAAAGTGATCTTTGGGGAAAAAAAAAGTTAAACACTTTTAGAAAATGCATAAAATTTCTACTTAAAACATTTTAACCACATAGGAAGAGAAACTAGGCACGTAAATAAAATAACATGCTGAAGCATGTGAATCATGTTATTTTATTTAACAATATAATTTGGCTTCATTCTAGAATAAGTTTTATAAATAATATAAAAAAAATAGAAAGAAAATGCCATTGTTTTTTAGGGCCTTGCACGGGTCATGATATTAACATGGACAGAGCCGAAGTCAGCACTGGCTCGGCCTGGATTTTTTACCTGTATCTGCATTGACCAGGCCGGGCAGCAAAAAATCGGCCCGTGCAGGGTTCTAGTCTCTACCCTCCCCCCAGTCCCTTAGTTAAATTCCAATAAAACACGCACATCTCTTTAGCTGGAAGTTTCTGTTTCGGTTGTAGCAAACGAACCTGTTGAGCCTCTCGCACGGCGCCATTTTTATTTTGATTTCAGTTTCCATCGGGGTCAGGCTTGCGGTTTTGGACGCTGCTGCCACTTCGGCGCAAAATCCTTCGGTGAAATTCGGCTTGTTTCCGTACCAATTCAGCCGTTTAAAGTCTTCGTTGCTAGTGAGCAAAAATACGTTATGATATTGAAAAATCTGTTGTTTTTTAAATCTACAATGTTTTCTTCAAACTTTTACCTCATGGCAACTAAATTTTTGAAAACGCTGGTTTTCTACCTGCTTCACGGAAAAAAAGGTTTTACACCGCTAGTTTTTCGATAGTTAGAGCTACTAGGCAGCCAGCGATAAAAAGTTGAACCGTGCACTTTTTGTATTCAAATCTGACTTTGTAATAACTCGGCTACCCTATTTCAAACATTTTACTTTCTGTCGCGCTTTTTAGCAGAGCTGGCCACAGACCAAATATAGTTTTGGCTGATTAAAAAATATAAAAATATTTATTGAAAAAAAAAGCTTTAACTTACTCGACAAAAACAAAGTAATCTGTCTCCCACCATAATCTACTGTTGGAGACGCGAAGTCCGAGCCATTCTCCACCTCAATGAAACAGACAGATAACTGAAGCATTATTATCTCGCTGATCCTCAAAGTAAGAACGCAGAAATTTCTAAGAAAAAAAAAACTTCTTCAACTAACCTCTTACTCCAAGACTGAACAGATGGTCAAAACTGATAGACTCCCGCTGTGAAAGGGAGAGCAGCTGAGCGTTCAGCTGTCTGCAGTGACCTTGGGCAGCTGTCCAGTTCATTGGCGTGCTGACGTAGAGAAAGCAGTGCGACGAGTCGTAACTTTTCCAGTCTCTGCCTGGGCAGTCTGAAGCTATATATAAATTGCAAACATTACAACTTCAGGCACACGTCATTGTTTGGGACTACGCTCATCCCTAAAGCTCAATTTCTTAAAAGGGTTACAGTAAATTTTATAAGTTTTGAAAAAAAATGTCTTTTTTCAGTCTTACTTGTGGTCTTGAGAAACACAGCCAAACTTATTATAATAATGAAACACCAAGCGATTCCAGCCATAGCCTAATAACCCAAAAAATTAACACCGCCAAACTCTAAAGGGAATGACTTCAAAAAAATTGAAAACATATCATTGTTATATTTAATTTACAGTTTCATTACAGCACAGCCAAAATACTATAATTCAGGACTCAACAATCAAATCCAATTTAACTTTTTTTCTCAATCAATTCCAGTCTGCTAAGTCTCGAATGGTTATCTAGTCGCTATGGACGCGGATCTTATAACTCTACCAGGCTTGAAGTGTCGCTATTCGCGCGAAGAAGCCGCCACATAATTATGATTTTAAAATAACAACACACAGCTGCTTAGCAGGATCTGAAAACTTCTTAAAAGGAGAAAACAGAGAGAGAAGAGAGAGAGAGAGAGAGAGAGAGAGAGAGAGAGAGAGAGAGAGAGAGAGAGAGAGAGAGAGAGAGAGAGAGAGAGAGAGAGAGAGAGAGAGAGTGGCATTCCCGACATTCACAGATGAAACAAATTAATAAAAGTCGAGACTTAGACAACGCGGAGATCAGCTAATAAGGAGGAAAGATTGGTTTAATTTTTAATTGCGGACTAGTTTCTCTTCTGATCGGAAACAATTATCGATGATCACAATGTAATTAATGTACTCCAGTCATCTGTGAACACCTCGTCTAAGCGCCTGTCAGTTCTGGCTACCCGTATAGGAGTGCGTATCAGTCCCCGATTATAATAAGACTGGGCTCTGCCAAAGGACCACAAAATGACTGCACTGTGATGTTTTCTTTCTATGCTTCAGCGTGACTAATTGTCAGGCAGTAAATTATTGTTATTATTATTATTATTATTATTATTATTATTATTATTATTATTATTATTATTATTATTATTATTATTATTATTATTATTATTATTATCATTATCATTATCATTATCATTATCAGTATCATTATCATTATCATTATCATTATCATTATCATTATCATTATCATTATCATTATCATTATCATTATCATTATCATTATCATTATCATTATCATTATCATTATCATTATCATTATCATTATCATTATCATTATCATTATCATTATCATTATCATTATCATTATCATTATCATTATCATTATCATTATCATTATCATTATCATTATCATTATCATTATCATTATCATTATCATTATCACTATCATTATCATTATCATTATCATTATCATTATCATTATCATTATCATTATCATTATCATTATCATTATCATTATCATTATCATTATCATTATCATTATCATTATCATTATCATTATCATTATCATTATCATTATCATTATCATTATCATTATCATTATCATTATCATTATCATTATCATTATCATTATCATTATCATTATCATTATCATTATCATTATCATTATCATTATCATTATCATTATCATTATCATTATCATTATCATTATCATTATCATTATCATTATCATTATCATTATCATTATCATTATCATTATCATTATCATTATCATTATCATTATCATTATCATTATCATTATCATTATCATTATCATTATCATTATCATTATCATTATCATTATCATTATCATTATCATTATCATTATCATTATCATTATCATTATCATTATCATTATCATTATCATTATCATTATCATTATCATTATCATTATCATTATCATTATCATTATCATTATCATTATCATTATCATTATCATTATCATTATCATTATCATTATCATTATCATTATCATTATCATTATCATTATTATTATTATTATTATTATTATTATTATTATTATTATTATTATATTATTATTATCATTGTAATTTTTATTATTATTATTGTTATTATTATTATTATCATCGTGAGATTCGACTTAATGTGATATGTAATAACTTTGGTCTATTTATCTTAATCTTTTCTCTCTCTCTCTCTCTCTCTCTTTCTCTCTTTCTCTCTTTCTCTCTCTCTCTCTCTCTCTCTCTCTCTCTCTTTCTCTTTCTCTCTCTCAACATAATTGTATATTTTTATAATTTTTATATCCACGTGAGAGTGACGAAAGCTCTTCGATGAAAACGTCACCACTCAAGGACAATTTGCGAATGATTTAAAAATGACTTAAAAACACAATTTAAAAAAATTATATTTCCAAACAATTATTTTATTTTCCCATCATAGTTGAAATACTTTTTTTTTAATAGACGTACAAAATAAGAACAGAAATTACAGAGTAGGTACGATGGGAACAATAAGTGCAGTTAACCTCAGTTATCAACACAATCAGACTCAGCCAATTGGAATTGACATCCTGATAATCGCACGCACTGATATATTTATTTTGATATACTGGTGCTTGATTGCCGGGAAGTGATCTGCTATTAAAAAATACTAGCAGAACAATTAAAAACTTTATAATTCATATCATATTAAAATCAACTTGTCGTGCGAACTAGCTGCTGCGATTTTACGCGAGACTCAAAATATCTTCAAGGAAGTTGTCCATTTTTTATGGAAACTCTCGCTTAGTGCATTTAATTTGTTTTTATATAAGAGAAAAAATATAAACAAAAAATAAAATCATTTTAATAAATATATAATCAGTCAATAAATCAAGTTTTAAATTCTCTGTACAATAGTCGGACTAAACGTAGGTAGTGAGCCGAAAGTTTAAGCGATATAGTTGTCTGATGGACTGAAAGCTTGAAACCGAGTTCATAACTTTGGAGTAATTTGCTACCAATTTAGACTGGCTTCGCTAGCTATATTTCGGCTAAGCTGGGTAATTATTTATACACACACCATTTCTGGGTTAGGCATAGAAAACACTTCCTCATATTTAACAACTCTTAGTATCTTCCTGATGCCCCATCAAAAAAAAAAATTAGATCTTTTTCAAGGAATATATATATATATATATATATATATATATATATATATATATATATATATATATATATATATATATATATATATATATATATATTGCCCGTCAAAAATGACGATTGCAGTGCCACTTAACAGCGTTAAGCAAAGTTATAACAGACACACATACAGACATCTGGAAATATGTATGTTGATAAATATAAACTAAAGTGAACAATCAATCAATCAAATTTAATTATATTTATTTTCTTTTCCAAAAGTCAAAATGACGGAAAACTAATTAGTGGCTATTGAAGCGCTAACTGACAGCATCACGCGAATTTCTAACATTCAAACTACGTATATATATATATATATATTTTGTGTTTTTTGCGTAACTCGGCAGTAGATTTTCTTTCGTGCATGCTCCGTTAAAAATAACTGCCCATTTTTTGTTTATAATTTTTTTAACATAAGATTCTAATCTACGGACAACAACTTTGTTTTTTAAGTAAAACTCTTTATTAATTTTCGTAGGGGGCTTACTGTACAGTTTCGGCTCGAAGGCCATCATCAGAGCCCTTTAAATAGAAAATAATGAAAATATTCAAAATGGACGAATGTGAAAGTCGAACTGAAAATGGAACAATTGCGAAACGTATTTACTTAAAATAGACGATTAGGAAATAAATATAATTTAATAAATATATATATATATATATATATATATATATATATATATATATATTTACATACAGACATTATAAATTATGTACATTTGATGATGATAAATGCTTTCAATTGAACAGATGACGCAGTATGCATCGTCGATGGGGGGTCAATTATATTATTATTTACGTCATTTCCTTTTATTCTGTGTTTTAGAGAAAAACATTTAGCATATGCTTTTTTAATGTTTCATTAACGTCATTTAGATTTTGTATCCGTCAAAGAAGGCAATATAGACTGATAACAGATTGCATTTGTTTAAGTTCTTTTTTGATTTCAAAATTCGAGCATGGGGCGGAAAGTGATTTTAGGGTCTTCAGACGGACCGGGCCGGGCCTGAAATTAAGCCGGTCAGGGCCGAAATATTTTGTCAAGTATATAGGAATTATAGATAGTCCTGTAAAAAGAGACTAGATTTTTTTCAACCGACTGACTTTTCTGTGCGTTAGCGAGGCAGCCAGGGCATATATCTGCCAAACTCTATATTCTTACAAGATGCTATTCAAAAATGACTCAATAGATACGTTTAAAATTACCATTTTAAAAAGTAGTATATAGTTTCTCTCTGCCAGATTTTATAAAGCTAGAAAGTAATAAGACATTTTTTAAATATTTTCTATCTAACCGATACTAATTCGATTTTGCGTATACTGTGTTCTTCCTTTATTCATCCTTGCAACAGGCTTGCATTGAGCTACGCAGTTTTATTGAAACTAACACACACACAGCGATTTGGCTTTCTAAAAGTTTAAATTGTTGAGTTTTTCGATTTTGCTTATACTGTATGCTCCTCATTAATTAAAGCATTGCTTACCGTCTCTTCAGATTTTGGCGTTCCATAACATTCAAAGCTCAGCTTGACAATCATGTGACAAACCGATAAAATAAGACCAAAAAGCTCTTGCAGCCCAACTGTAAAACATATTCACAACTAAGTTCCTATCAGCTGATAACTGGTGCTGCTGGCTCGTCCCAGGATGTGGAGCTATGGGGCTATGGCTTGTTACTGTCAGCACTGTCTACGAGCCCTAAAATGCAGGAGACAGACGCTACTCTACTAGCAGCTAGCCCCGAATAGCTTATTTTTGAAATAATTACACAGTTATTATTAAGAATGCAAGCTTAATATATACAACTAGCAGTGCCCGTAGCGGCTTCGCTCGCATGAAATTAGAGAGTCTGAACAGTGCATCCATAGTAGAGATCAATTGTTTAGGTCTCGGCTAGGCCCGTCGACAACTTAGCCCAGCCCGTTTTAAAAACCCGAACTCCTGGCCCGGCACAGCTCGTCTGAATTAGGCCCGGCCCCTTTTTACAGGCCTAGAAGTTCTATATACTTGATGAAAAACTTCGGCCCGTCCCACCTTGACTTCAGGTTTAGCCCGGCCCAAATAAAACCCTAAAATCACTAAAACATCTATATACTTGGTGAAAAATCTTGGCCCATCCCACCTTGATTTAAGGTTTGGCCTGGCCCGTGTGAAGACTCTAAAATAAAGGCTTGACCCGGCCGGTGATAAACTGGACTTATTTCCACCCCACATTTGAGGTCCTGGAAACAAAAATTTTTTAAAAATGTTGAAACACTTATATCATTATTTTTTGAGTATATACTAAATACTAATTTTGACATCTGTAGCATTCACAGTTTTTGAGTAGCAGTTACTTTAAAAACCAAAGAAACCTTTTTTCCACCCCACATTTGAGGTCCTGAAAACCAAAATTTCAAAAAATGGTGAAACACGTATATCTTTATTTGTAGAATAGAAACTAAATACTAATTTTTACATCTGTGGTATTTACAGTTTTTGAGTAGCAGTTACTTTAAAAAACAAATAACCCTATTTTCCACCCCACATTTGAAGTCCTGGAAACCAAATTTTCAAAAAATGCTAAAACACGTATTTCATTATTTTTGAAGTAGAAACTAAATACTAATTTTTACTCCTGTAGCATTCACAGTTTTTGAGTAGCAGCTACTTTAAAAACCAAATAACCCAATTTTCCAACCCACATTTGAGGTCCGGGAAACCAAATTTGTGAAAAATGGTGAAACACGTATATCTTTATTTTTAGAAAAGAAACTAAATAATAATTTTTACATCTGTGGTATTTACTGTTTTTGAGTAGCAATTACTATAAAAGACAAATAGCCCTATTTTCCACCCAACATTTGAAGTCCTGGAAACCAAATTTTCAAAAAATGCTAAAACACGTATTTCATTATTTTTGGAGTAGAAACTAAATACTAATTTTTACTCCTGTAGCATTAACAGTTTTTGAGTAGAAGCTACTTTAAAAACCAAATAACCCAATTTTCCAACCCACATTTGAGGTCCGGGAAACCGAATTTTCAAAAAATGGTGAAACATGTATCTTTTTATTTTTCAAAAAGAATCTATATACCAAATTTCAGAAAAAATTTTTAGAAAAAATGTTTAGAAAAAAGTTTGTTTTCCAGTTTTTTCCCCTCAGGAGCAAAATTTTCAAAAATCCTTTTTTAGCGGATGTTTACGCTATAAAGGTAATATAAGTTCCAAATTTCACGTTCCTAGGATGAGGCGTTTGAGCTCGGCGTTGATTATCAGTCAGTCATCTGTCAGTCAGTCAGGACATGTTCTTTTATATATATAGACTAGCAGTGCCCGTAGCGGCTTCGCTCGCATGAAATTAGAGAATTTGAATCGTGCATACATAGTAGAGTACTGCACGGATAAACTTTTTAGGTCTCGGCTCGCCCCGTCGACAACTTGGCCCAGCCCGTTTCAAAAACCGAAATTCCTGGCGCGGCACGGCCCGTCTAATATGGGCCCGGCCCGTTTTTACAGGTCTAGAAGTTCTATATACTTGATGAAAAACTTCGGCCCGTCCCACCTTGACTTCAGGTTTAGCCCGGCCCGTCTGAACACCCTAAAATCACTTAAATGTCTATATACTTGGTTAAAAATCTCGGCCCGTCCCACCATGATTTAAGGTTTGGGCAGGGCCTTATGAAGACCCTAAAATAACGGCTTGGCCCGTTCGTCGGTTGATAAACTGAACTCATCTACTCCTAACCGGCACAAAACCTCAGAATACTAATTTTCACATCTGTAGCACTTACAGTTTTGAGTAGCAGTTATTTTAAATTCAAATAACCCTTTTTCCACTTCATGAGGTCCTTGAAACCAAATTTTCAAAAAATGGTGAAACACGTATATTTTTATTTTTAAAGTAGAAACTAAATGCTAATTTTACTTTTGTAGCATTTAAAGTTTTTGAGTAGCAGTTACTTTAGAAACCAAGTAACCCTATTTTCCACCCCACATTTGAAGTCCTGGAAACCAAATTTTCAAAAAAGTGTGAAACCCGAATATCATTATTTTTAGAGTAGAAACTAAATACTAATTTTTACTTTTGTAGCATTAACAGTTTTTGAGTAGAAGCTACTTTAAAAACCAAATAACCCAATTTTCCAACCCACATTTGAGGTCCGGGAAACCAAATTTGTAAAAAAGGGTGAAACACGTATATCTTTATTTTTAGAAAAGAAACTAAATAATAATTTTTACATCTGTGGTATTTACTGTTTTTGAGTGGCAGTTACTATAAAAGACAATTAGCCCTATTTTCCACCCCACATTTGAAGTCCTGGAAACCAAATTTTCAAAAAATGCTAAAACACGTATTTCATTATTTTTGGAGTAGGAACTAAATACTAATTTTTACTTCTGTAACATTAACTGTTTTTGAGTAGAAGCTACCTTAAAAACCAAATAACCCAATTTTCCAACCCACATTTGAGGTCCGGGAAACCGAATTTTCAAAAAATGGTGAAACACGTATCTTTTTATTTTTTTTAAAAAGAATCTATATACCAAATTTCAAAATCTCCTCATTTTTGGTTTTCGAGATATACATTGTTTTAGAAAAAAGTTTGTTTTCCAGTTTTTTCCCCTCAGGAGCAAAATTTTCAAAAATCCTTTCTTAGCGGATGTTTACGCTATAAAAGTAATATAAGTTCCAAATTTCACGTTTCTAGGATGAGGCGTTTGAGCTCGGCGTTGATTATCAGTCAGTCAGTCAGTCAGTCAGTCAGTCAGTCAGTCAGTCAGTCAGTCAGTCAGTCAGTCAGTCAGTCAGTCAGTCAGTCAGGACATGTTCTTTTATATATATAGATTAATTTACTTCAAATAATATCGATGAAAAAAATCAAATGACAATCTCTGTCGGCGAACCAAATTACTTTTCAAAGTAATTACTTTCTCACATCTCTTCGGCAAGTAAAATCACAAGAATAAATAAATATCTTGAATATATATATATATATATATATATATATATATATATATATATATATATATATATATATATATATGTCTATTTCCTCTTACAGTAAGTCAAGATTTTAGAAAAAATCGCTCTGAAGGATATGAGAAGTACTCGTCAAATAATGGACGATGAAATCACAGCAAGTTCGGCTAGCGATGTGAAGGTCACTCACGAATATGTATATATCGATGACGACGATGATAATGATACTGTTGATACTGTTGATACTGTTAATAATAATCATTCGTCGTCAGTAGAGCTTCAAGAGACCAATGTAACACAAACAGGTTCAGTCGGCGATGTGAGGAAAAACCATGATTACGTATTTATCGATGATGACGATGACGATGATGGCGATGATGATAATGATCACGATATCGATATGACTGATGTCGGTGAAGATCTGATTGCCACGAGAGACAAGATTTCATTTTCGTTGATCAAACCTAAAAAAACCCGCGGATTGGCAGCGAGTTCCGTTAGGGATGTGACAGCACATCCAAAATATGTATTGGTCGACGACGACGATGATGATGATAATACTGATGATAAGAGTCAGAACTTCGGTAAGATTGGGACTCAAAAAGCCAAAAAATTAGCGACAGCGTCCACCAGTGATTTTAATGAAGAAGAATGTGTTGTGCTCAGCGACGGCGACGATTGTGATGTCCAAATGCTCGTTGCTGCAGTAAAAAGAAATATGATGGCAAATCGCAAAGATAACATGATCATTAATGATAATGATGATGATGATATGTATGATGTCACTAATGTTAGTGTTGGGAGAAAAAGCAATGCGATAAAAAAATGCAAGGCTGTATCGATCTTTGATGACGACGATGATTACGATGCCAAAAAGATTGACGCAGGTAGAAATCCGGTCGGCATAAATTTCAAAGTTCCATTAACATGGCAGAGAAAGACATACCACAACGAGCAGAAGCACCAGTTTTCGCGGAAACACAAGGCTCGCCGGTCAAAACCGAAACCGCTCAAAAAACCAGACAACGAGTCCTTACGCGTCGGCGACAGATGTCTGGTCAAAGACTCGGGTGACACAGCGGTCGTCGTAAACTACGTAGGCGGTTCGAAAGCTAGGGTGAGATTCGACGAAAACCGTAGCACTCGGATAGTAGATGTAGGAGACATTGAGCCCGTATCGAAAAACTTAAAAAAATATGAGAAGCAAAGCAAAGCCAGAGACGACCGAGAGGATCTGAAAGATGATGACAAACAAAAAGTATGCGATCAGCTTACAACGGGTATCGGTGCAAAGTTGATGATGAAGATGGGATACGTCGTTGGCAAAGGAATCGGTAAAAACCTCGATGGAATGGTTAATCCCATCGAGGTCAAGGTTCTGCCGAAAGGTCACTCCTTGGACAGGATCATGGAGGCAAAAGAAAAAGAGAGGCAAAAACAAGAATTAACGAGAAGATACTGAAACTATCGTGACAGCTAAACCGGGATCAGTCTTTGGTGTAATAAACTCGTTATTATCAAAATCTTCGCGTTAAATTTAATGAGGTGCCACAGTAGTAACATTTATGTTGAATGAGGGATTTGTATGAATATTTTTTTTTTGTAGTAGCGGCGTTACCCGGCGTTATCCGGCGTTGCCCGGGTTTTTGCCTACTATTTTCTTTTTTGTTTGACGATGAAATGTAAATAATAAATAAAATGCAAATAATAATTCGGTCTTTTACTTTTTTATTCCTCATTTCCGGGGGCAAGCCGTGAATGGCTTGCATCAAGCAAGCTAGGCAAAACTGAAATTTTTGTGTCACAAATGAGCTTACTTAATATGGTGACATCGTAGCTGTCAAAATACTAAAAAAATAAAACAGCTATGATCAACCAAAATGATTATTTCTTTTCAAATAGACATTCTGCTGACGACAAAGACTCGGATCAAAACAGCGCTAAAAGAGGTTAAAGATTTCATCAACATAAAAAGCAAACGTGTAAGCTTGTAAGTTGTGAACTTGCCAGAGGTCAGAGATCAGAGGTCGCTCGGGTCGGGTCGGGTCGAGAGAAATTAAGCATTCTCCGGAAATGATTTATTTACTTTTTATTCGCTAGTGCGTGTGCGGGGCTTTCAATGGTCCTTAGATAATTACTTTCTTATAATATAGTAGTTTATAGTCTTCTACACCAGGTGTTTTAAAACTAAAATAACTGTATTTAGGAAGCACCTGGCGGACGGTTGGATGAACAGGTTAATAAAAGAATGAATGAACGGACGGATGGTTGAACGGACTGACAAGAAGCAAATGATTATCACGGCTTTGATAGGTCATCTCTCTCCATCATTTAATGCACCGAAATCGCATCCAGTTACAAGAATAACAAGCAATTAACTTTCTCTAGCTCAAGCGAAAAATTTTGTTTTTTTCCCATCTAAAATCTCATATTACATTCATTGGTATAAAAAGGTTAAAATTTCAATGACCTTTTTTGCTTTCTCTCTTATTCTTTCTCTCCCTCTTTCTCTCTCTCTCTTTCTCCCTCCATCTCCATCTCCATCTTTCTCTTTCTTTTTCTCTCTAGTAGCCGACACTTCTGTTGAGCTTTTATTTTATTTTATTTTAAGCAACTTTAATTTTTTAAGGTTTTTAGCTTCTTTAATCGTTTTAAAGATCTTCTGTTGGTCTTTCAAATGAGTACATTTTGAATGTTGAGAGAGCAGCCTGTTTGACATAAACATTTAAGAGATCCCATCGAGAAGGGGCTCTATAAATATTCATACTGCCTGATTGATCGATCGATCGATTGATTGATTAATTAATTAATTAATTAATTGATAATATTAATAACTAATAAAAATAACAACACTATTTAAAATACCCATCATCATCATCACCTCCTCCATAATCCATCACTAACAAGAGGCAACACGAGGTCTTAAGCCACCAGAAGAAGGCATTTATATCAAGCGATGCGATTAGATGGTGCGATTTTGATGGGTACACAAGCATCGCCAGCATCTCTATAGCAGGTGCCATAAAACTGTGGTAAACTGTGCAACAGAAGGATTAATTGTAACAAAATCTATTTCTGTTGCCTTCTCTCTCTTTCTCTCTCTGCCCTTTTTTTTCTCTATCTCATTCAAGTTTTTTTATAAATCGTAATTTCTCCTTCTTCAAACAATTTTTTATGATAATTTTCTTTGATCTAGATAATAAGACTAAGGAACGCTGACTCAAGTCATCGAGTTTTTTGGTAATTAAAATTTCTCTGAGTGTAAAACAAAGCTTTATTTTCAATCTTGAATTTTGAGGTAGAGCACATCCCTAAATAATTTGTACGTTTCAGTGCGCATGAGTGTAAATAGGTCGGATGAAAACATCCGGTGCAAGTCGGGTGAGAAAAGTTCTTTATTTTTGGATAAATATGTACTTTGTTAATATATAAAAAAAAAGAAATAGATAGATAGAGAAAGAAAAAGAGAGAGGCAGAAAGAGAAAGAAAAAGAAAAATAACGAGAAAAAAAATAAATAAAGGGAAATGAACAGAAGCAATTTTATCTTTATATAACTTTTTATAAAGTATTTAAACATTAATTTTTCAGCGACCAAAATAAATACATATATCAAAATACTTGTTTCTGTCAAGGCGCCATTTTGATGAAAGACAGTTTAATTCGAATAATTACAGCCAGGTTTAAATACAAATTTTAGATTATTTAATGTAATTTTTTTTTAAATAATAGTTGAAATTTGATAAGATTTAAATTTCGATGTTATAAAGAGCTTGCTGAGCAATGATTAATTTGCTCTATAATTTCACAGGTGTTGAATAACCCGTTATGAATTAAAAAAAAACATTAAATCTATGTTATGCTAAATTTAGAAAAGGAGAAATTAATAAATATATCAACATGTAATGTAATAAAAACTTATTGAAAATGTAGTAATAATAAAAGTTTAATTAATTATCAATAATCATTTGAATTATTTAGTATAAATAAATATGAAAACAAACAAACAAATAAATAAATAAATGAATAAATAAATGAATAAATACATACATAAATAAACACATTCATAAATAATTAAATATACAAATAAATAAATAAATTAATAAATAAATATCATGTTAAATAAATAAAAATAAATATTATAAAGGTTATAATGGTAAGCCTTTAATTCACAATTTATTACTCCACTTTCAGCACCACTAAGAAAGTTTTTATATTTAAAAATTTTAAATTTAATTCGATAAAAAATCTTCCTAGATATCATGTTGTTCAAGCGAAAAATTGCATCGTACATTCAGTTCTTATAATACTTTAATTTAAAAAATAACTTAAATAACAGACAAATATTAAATATCTTTTAGACAGATTAACACCAACGAATGAGGAAATATTTTATCTTTAACTATACTTATTAATATTATCGTATCATATTATAGTAGGTTTTTAGTTATAGTATGAATATTTATTGATAAGATTATGATAATATAATTTCATCATCTTATTATTATTAATAATAACGATATCTTCAATATTGTCATCACCCTTATAGTATTCATAATTATGCGAGTTCGTACACAGGTCATGACCTAATGATTGACCTGAAGCAGCAGGTACATCCTCATTATGCACGTATGTATTTATACATTATAAAATAGTAATATCACCTGGATAATCAGCTAGCAGCAAGCAGAAGCAGCTGTGCTACGACTTTAAGCGTAGTTGTTTGTTTGTTGTTGTTGTGCTCATTGAAATAAAATTTAAGTTGCCACACGCGGTGTGCACGATTAAAAGAAAAAAACTTGAATAGATTTTATTTTATTTTTTTATTTTTTTGTGTGTGACAAGTATGCGACAAGGTGGACGTTATAAGAGGAAAATAAAATAAAATAAAAAGCAAAGAAATTATACTGAAACAATGCTGCATGAGTATCAGAAGAGAAACTTTGAAAACAGTATATTAAAAAACAAAGACAGAGACAAAGAACAAGAGAGAAAGAGAGAAAGAGAGAGAGAGAGAGAAAGGGTGAGAGATAGGGAGAGAGGGAGAAAGAGGGAGAGAGAGAAACAGAGAGAGAGAGAAAGAGAAAGAGAGAGGGAGAGAAAAAATGAAAGGAAGGAACTGATGTTAAGGTAGGGAAGAAGAGATCAACAAAAGTATTATTTCGAATGGTTGAAAGATAAGATGAGATACGACAATAAACAACCGTATAAAACTTAAAACGTGCTCTTAAAACAACACGTATATTTACAACAACAACAATAATATTATTGCGAGTAATAAAAACAATAATGAAATAATATAAATATAATAAAAATAGTATTAAATGTTATTCATAAAAAATTAATAATAACATTAATATTTATTAATAATTATATTATAATAAAATGATAATAAAAGTAAATAAAGAAAATAAATTTTTATAAAAATTAAATTTTGGATAGATTGGTAATTATAATTTTTATTCATAATTATTGTTAATTATTCTTTTTATTATTAATTATTCTCTTTATTGTAAATTATTATCTTTATTATAAATTATTATTATTACGATTATAACCACGATGGTATAAAGTTTGCAGAGCAGAAAAAAATGAAGAAGACATGTTAAACAAAGAAAGTTAATGAATGGTAAATACACACACAAGCATACACGCACGCACGCCAAACAGTGTAGTGCACACATGTGCTTGTGTGTGTTTGTCTGGCTTGCTGTGAGCGTACACTTTCTTTGGAAAGAATGTGGAGAGAAAAAGAGAAAGAAAAAGAGAAAAAGACAGAGAGAAACAGGTAACAAAATAAAGGAAGGAAAAGAGAGACAGTTGCAGACCGAGAGAAAAAAGAAAGAAAGAAGGAGAAAGAGAGCGGGAAAGACAAATACACACAAAGAGAAGCAAACAGAGACAGAGAGGAGAGAAAAAGAGAAAGAGAGACAGAGAGAAAGAAAATGAAACTTATGAAAAACACATTTAACATAGTCGATGCTTTTTCATTTTGATCGGTGGCCAACCGGAGAGAAGGATCAACAACAAATCACTAACTCTCACGTGCAGAACGAGTGTGTGGGCGTGTGCGTGCGTACGTGTGTCTGTACGTGATCGAAATCAATCTGGCGTGTCTGTGTGTGTGTGTGTGCGTGTGTCTGTGTGTATATATATGTGTGTGTGTGTCTATCCGTCCGTCCAACCATCATCAACCATCATCTTTGTAACAAAACCCGTGAGTTCTCTGGAATACGTTCGGGAAAGACAGCACAAGAAGGATAAAACGAAAATAAATCTTTTTTTTATTTTCTCTTCCTTTTTATTTTTGAAGGTTTTAAAAAAAAGAAAAGAAAAATAATAAAAAAAATATTTTTGGATTACTCTACCTATCTTCAGTTCTGTTTTGTGTTTTTTGGTAACTTCACAGGATCTTTTACAATAAACTTTACTTTATTACGCAGCGGAAGTTCGCTTAACAGCTGTTTCCTGTCAAGGATTAATCGCCTTTATACGACCGTCACATTAAAAGTTATATGACCTTTTTGAAAGTTCTTCCCTCTCCACACTGGTCGTTAATAAAGATTTCACAATGCTGAAATAAGAATGTTTATTCATAATCGTAGTCCAATTTAGTTGGATTGGAATTGTGCACAGTAAAAATAAAGATAATAGTACAATTAAATATTAAAATCGATAAGTTTATTGATTTATCTGTTGATTGATTGATTGATTGTTGAGTTCTTCTGTCTGGGATTTTTTGCAATGTTCTGCATCGGAACGCTGAAGGAGGCCACAAAGAAGTTAATAAAAGGTCATTATCAATTATTTATTATTATTATTTTTTAATTCTATTATTATTATTAATTCTCAAATCGTTGTAATTTTTATTGATAAAATGCTGGAAATTTTATGAATAATGATTTTCTATTAATGTTTATAAATAGGATACAATAATTTTTTGTATACATAATTTAATAGCCCAGTATGACTCTGTGTAAGACGTTTTTGCGAGATGCTTTGGTATCCGTGGAAAATAAATACATTATATAAATCAATGAATAATTTTACAGAATATCTTTATTAAATTCAAAAATTGAAAATTAATAATATTCTAATCCATCCTTTTTCTTAAAGAAAAAATATTATTTGTTCTTTCACTTTATTTAATAACCATTTAAGACTCTGTATGAGACGCTTTGGTAAGTTAATAAATAATTATATAAAAATAATGTAAATAATTAATAAAATAAAAAATAACATATATATATATATATATATAAATAAAAAAATAAATATTTAAATAACTAAAATTAATTCAATATGTGTTTATTGTAATTTAAAAACATCTGTCCTTTGGACTAATAAGTAAATAATAAATCTTTCTATTCCAGTTTTATCATAATTTTGATTGATGATAACTGTTTATAATTTCATCAAAAACTTTACTAATGCCATAAAATGTTAAATTTATTTCAGAATTCCTGGTATCTTCCAAACAAATGTAAACAGCTTGAAAGTTACTGCAAATAACATGTAATTCAGCTAATAATATATAACTTAGTTAATAATATGTAATTCAGCTAATAATATATAATTCAGTTATTAATATGTAAATCAGCTAAAAATATATAATTCAGCTAAGCCGTCCAACTAGAAGATACGCTTTAAGGCTGGTTATTTTTAAGCCAACTCCAGTCGCTATTTTCCAGTCAGCTAATATATTTTAATGAGCTAGTCAACTTTATTTACAATCGACTTAAGTATTTTCTTTCTTTCTCTCGCTGTGTTAATTGCCCGGAAATTGGTTACTTTTAAACATATCAAAATTATTCTTTTATCAAATTTATAATAAAGTTTAAACGATATATATTACACAATATCATATCGTGCATTGTTCAATAATGTTTAATAGACTGATTTAACATTGTACCTGCAATAATGTTAAGTCAAAAAAAAATAATTAAATTTGAAAGCAATATTTAAAAAATAAAACCATCAGTTTTTATCGTCTTTTAACTAAACCAAGCAATTTCATTTTTAAAAAACTCCGCTTTGCTTTTGCAAGCCAGTCCCAAGCCTAGAGAAAAGAGGAGGAAAAAGTTAAAAGGATCAAATTATGATCCACGACAGGAAGTACTAAGATGCTTCTTACATACCCACAGCCATTTTAGTTTTAAAACACCTGGTGTAAACGACTATAAACTATTATAAAATTAAATTCAATTTCAAACAGAAACCCACCAGCTAACCAGTCACGGCCACCACGGCCCGACAGAGCCGCCCAAACAGCCCCCGAACGATGACACCACACCGAACAAGCACAACCAGCCTCGTCCAGACGGTCAGTCTTTGAAGCTGCCGTTGAATTTTTAAACGTTTGAATTTGAACGATTTTTTGTCAACAAGTTTTAAAACAAATGATTATTGATAGATTTATTTAATTGAATTATCATTTATATTGGTATTATAAATTTTGAAGAAATAACAATAATAATATTAATATCTTGTATATTTTAAATTATTATTTTTTTCCAAAGTCGAACATTTTTTAATGTTTAATAAATATATTTTCAGGCAGAGTTTATTTAATTTATTATTTAGAATTATTCAAAAACGTCTTTCAAAAAAAACTTTAAAAATCTTCTTTTCCCCGGAAACAGAATTTCGCGGCAAAACGAAGATCAAACTCAAGAAACTGCCTGGTGACAACGACTTCGGCATCGTCACCACAAGTGAGCAAAATCGATTTCTAGGGGGGGGGGTTTAGATGGTGAGAAGAATGGGGGGGTCACGTTTAAACAAATTGGGAGCCAATAACTGAAAGTGAAAAAAAGTAAAAGTTAGTGAAGAGATATTTTTTAAAGAATATATTAGCAAGGAATTCAGTACTTTTTAAGCTCTTCAAGGGAGATGGTATTCCACTCCATGAATCAACGCATAATTCAAACAAAGCAGTTCAACATGTTTCCATGGAATAATCAATCAATGGGTCACCAATTAACCTTTGCTAATCAATCAATAGGTCACCAATTAACCTCTGCAAATCAATCAATAGGTCACCATTTAACTTCTGCTAATCAATCAATAGGTCACCAATTAACCTCCGCTAACCCGGCGCTCAAAGAGTTATGTAAATGTTTGCAGATTTCATTATTTTCCACAAGGGAAAACATCTATTGATAATTCAGAAAAAACAGTTTATTTTTTTTTTATTCTGGCCAGATGCAATATAAACACAAAAAAATGATATCACAACGCCTTTGTTCGACATAACACGATATGAAAAGTCGTCATCATCGCCTCGACATTTTAACACGTGTTTATCGCCGATATTTCAACAACACAGCAGCCGCCGCCATCTTGTTCTAGCAAATATGCATTCTTATACTACATATTTCACACCTTTTATTATTTGTGCTTAAAAACCTAATAATCATAAACTTGCCCCAAAAAAAGGGTTTTTCACCTAAGGAAAACCCCTAAGTGTGAGAAGAAAAAGGGTTCGCGCAGCTTCGCGCTCTTGAACGTGCGGATGTAATAGGCTTCACATGGCTTGCTTCCATCTGTCCGCAATTCATCTGCTTTCGTTTTACTCGGCCTGATTTCGGCCCGTTTATTTTTTTTTGGTTTTCTGTCGATTCTCGAGAAAGGGGTTCGACGGGGTGCCGTGGTCTGGGAGAGGATGGCCATGATTGGGAATGGGTGAATGTTGAGGGGGGGAGAGGAGATGAATGTGTGTTCATCTTTCGTTTTCGAATCTATTTTTACTGATGATGATGATGGTGATGGTGATGGTGGTGGTGATGGTGATGGTGATGGTGATGATGATGATAATGATAATGACAATGACGATGACGACGACGATGATGATGATGACGACGACGACGACGATGATCATGACGGTGATGACGATAAAATATTGAAAACAAAACCGAAGAAAAATTTAATTTCCTTAAATTAGACAGGAAGTATTTATGGATCTATTAGATGCATCGATTAACAGAACCAAAACAGCATCTATTAGATACACCGATTAAAAAATATCAACACCAGGTCTATTAGATGCACCAATTAATGAATATCAACACATGATCTATTAGATGAACCGATTATGGAATATCAGCAAAAGATCTAATAGAATCTAATAGATATTATTTAACAGGTGTATCTAATAATTTAATTAGATTGCACCGATTAAGGAATTTCATCACAAGATCAATTAGATAAAGGAATGTCAACATCTTAACATCTCTCTCTCTCTCTCTCTCTCTCTCTCTCTCTCTCTCTCTCTTTCAACATCTTAACCTTGAAAAGCTATTTGATGACTAATCTGTTTACTTTCATCTTTTGTTTGACATTTTTTGACGATTCATCATTTTTTTTTTAAATGGAAAAAACGCACCAATTGCGATTCATAAAAACAAAAATGAAAAAAAAATTCGAACGAACTTGAACGGATGAGTGCAAACCTTCCGCCTCTTCTTAAAATACGGTTTGAGTTGCTTCTAATAGGCGGCCGTTTGATGTTGATATCTGGATCTGTGCAGAGCATTCGGTGCCAAAAATGGGATAAAGGTGGAAAGAAGAAAGAGAGAAAGGAAAAGAGGGAAATCGAGAGAGAGAAGAAGATAAAGAGAGAGGGAGAGAGAGAGAGAGAGAAAGAGAGGGAAAGAGAGAGAAAGAATGTTAATAGTCATTATAAAAGAATTCGTTATTCAAGAAGGAAGTTAAATAGCTGCCATACTTCATTGCTGTTTTGCCACACGGGCATCGGAGGTGATCTTCAACAGTAGCAGCAACAACTTTTTTCTCCACTCTCCCTCCCTTCTCCCCTCTCCCTCTCTCTCTCTTTTTTCTCTCTCTCTCTTTCCTTTTATTCTCTTTCTTTTTTCTCTCTCCGTTTCTCCATCTCTTTTTATGTCTTCTTTCTATTAGCGCCGAAAATACTTTATAGCATCTCGAGGCTACCAATTTTTTCCCCCGCTGCTCCGGCACAGTTGTAGGACGACCGAATACACAATTCGCATCACTCTCTCTCTCTCTCTCTCTCTCTCTCTCTCTCTCTCTCTCTCTCTCTCTCTCTCTCTCTCCCTCTTTATCTTCCTCTCTTTCTTTCTTTCTTTCTTTCTCTCTGTCCCTGACTCTTTCTCTTTTTTTCCGTGGGAGTTTAATTATATGCGTGTGTGTTAGCGGCTGACTGTGTGTGGGCTTGTTGTTCTTATTGTTGTTGTTGTTGTTGCTGCTGTGTGTACTACTTTGTAGCAAGATAAAAAACGTAGAGCCTAGAAGCCTAGAATCCCTATGTATGTACAGCTATCCGCCCATTTTATAGCAGAAAAATAAACATGCTACTGTAGGTGCATATGGTATTACTATGATAGCGGAGAGCTAGATCGAAAGAGCGAAAATATAAAGTCGTTCATCTTAGCATTTTGTTCAAGCCGTTAGTCGCTACATAATTTCAGCTTTTTAGCTAAAAATCTGGGCAAGGTAGATCTCGAATCAAAAATTCGGCTAAGTCTTGCAAACGAGTTGCTATTAAATCCCGGTTGTAAAGATTGACTGTTAAAAGAAATAATTTATTAAATTTTCTTGAAAATAATAATTTATTAAATTTTCTTGAAAATAATAATTTATTAAATTTTCTTGAAAATAATAATTTCTTAAGTTTACATTTTGAAAAAGTTTTAGGTTAAATGTTTCTTCAATTTTGAATTTAACACATTTTCCCTTCCTCTAAATAAACAGAAGCACATAAATACCTACGAAAAAAACTGCTACAACATACCTCATTTTATCACGTGGCACCAGACACTATTTCAGTCGTTTTCTGAGTATTCAAGTGTTCTTTGTGTTCTGAAATCCTAAAAATTTGTTTTAAAATATAATATATAATTATAAAATTATAATTTAATTTACATAGAATATAAAAGATAATTATAAAATTATTATTTGAACACTCGGTCAGAAGTGGGGATTATTATTTCAACCGAAATGAAAATAAAAATTGTATTTATAGCTATTTACCAGCACTAATTGAAAATAAAACTAAAATCAAATGATTAACTAAAATAGGAAACATAAACCGTAATTCTTCCAAATGTAAGACCGTAAGTGAAACCGTAATAATAATTTTTTCTGGGGGTGGTCGTGGTGGCCGTGGTGGCCGTGGTGGCCGGTGCACTCCCCCTGTTCATTCACAAGCGAATATTAGCATCTGTCGGATAACAGGCTTTTAATTTAGAAAATAACTCAGGTTTAAATCTGAAATATAATTTTATTTTTGAAGACATGGTTAAAAAAACTGAGTAATTATGCTAAATTTCACTAAAATCGGTGCAGGGATATCAAATTTATAACCTTGCGATAGATGCTGATACATACCTACATACCTACATACATAGTATTACGTAGCCTGTTTGTACGTAGATTGTTGCCATCAGTTCTATATAGAATCTTGTAAATCTTGCTTTTGAAGATCGTATGTTCAAATTTGAAAAAAAAAATTAATATACTCATTATTAATTATTATTCAAAATGTAATATTATCTTTATTATTTATTATTCAAAATTTAATATACCCATTAATTTGTGCATTTGTTTTTTTT
>OZ022242.1:37689456-37739397 GCA_963978895.1 Erpobdella octoculata | reverse complement strand
TAACTGACATCTCTGGAGCGCAAAAAAATGGACTTGCCAATACGTAGCGTAGTCATCTAGTTGTTTTCTTATTTAAAGTGGAAGCGAGTTAGTCAATCTGATCGGAAGGCTTGCATAAACGCCTCCTATTAAAATAAAAAACTAGAAACGGTAGAAGTTAATAAGTTTTCGAGATCAAACACAAGAGATTACGAAAAAAATGATTTCCTAAAAATTACTAAAATTAGTTGTAAAAATTTTAAACAAATTTAAACAATTATTGATTATCCAGAAAAACGTTTTATCTTTTTCATGTGTTCACATCTTCAACATAACTAGCATCTTAATCATCAAAATTATCATTATCATCATCACCACCACCACCACCATCACCACCATTATCATCATCATCATCATCATCATCATCATCATCATCATCATCATCATCATCATCATCATCATCATCACCACCACCACCACCACCACCACCACCACCACCACCATCATCATCATCATCATCATCATCATCATCATCATCATCATCATCATCATCATCATCATCATCATCATCATCATCATCATCATCATCATCATCATCATCATCATCATCATCATCATCATCATCATCATCATCATCATGATCAACCCCATCACCACAATCATTTTCACTATCACCATTGCCTTATTGGATTATTACCATCATCATCAACAACACTACTACCATCATTTTCAGTATCATAATCATCACTATTGTCATCATCATCATTTTCTTCTTCATTACACAGTGTTTTTAATTTAATTAAAAAAAACTCCTTTCATTCATGGTTTTTTAAGTTTTTTAATTTCGCTTTTACTTTTTAATCTTAAAACAAGAAAACTATTCTATACGATTTCTCTTCCAATTAGTTGGAAAAAATTTAAAAAAATTTTCTTTTTTCCCAGTTTAATAAATAAAATTTTTTTTCCCTAAATGAGGATAAAGTTTCAGTGATTTATTAAAATAAAATTCTGTACTTTCAACAAGGTGAAATTTATGAAAGAAAGTGAAAGTTTAAAACCTCGTCAAATTCGTTCTTCAAAGAAAACTTTCGATTTCGGATGTTGTTGAATCATAAACTACTAGATCAAAACGCGAAAACTAAAAATTTTCATGCAAACAAGTGACGACATCTGTCGCTTTCAAACATCACTTTTATTTTATTTATTTATTTATTTTATCACAAATTAATTAATTAATTAATTAAATACCTAGGGCACATGACATTCTCGGCCGTCAAGAAAAAGATCGAAGTGAAGCTGACACGGGACGAGCATGGCTCGCTCGGCATGACCCTCAGGGGGGGAAACGGCACCGATGTGAACCACTGGAGACCCCTCATGGTCACTCAGATACGGCCCGGAGGACCTGCCGATAGGTATAAGAATGACACCATAGATTAAACTTTTTGAAAATTATCTAAAAGCCCAAGCCTACAAGCTGTTCCTTAGAGTCTTAAAACACCTGGTGTAAAGGACTATAAACTATTATAAAAAAAAAAAAAAAAAAAAAAAAAAAAAAAAAAGCTGTTCCTTAACTCCGCCTCGCTAATTGCGAGCCAGTCCCAAGCCTGGAGAAAGGAGGAGGGAAAAGTAAGAAGGATCAAATTCTGATCCACGACAGGAAGTACTTTAATCAAGAATTCCTATATACAGCCATTAGAGTCTTAAAACACTTGGTGTAAAGGACTATAAACTATTATAAAAAAAAAAAAAAAAAAAAGTTGTCTTTATCGCGAGAGGGTAATCTATGTCCAGCTTGATGTCAGTGCTGATATCAATTCTCTTGTACAGTTGCTCACTAATTTATTGATTTTATTTTTATAATTATATAATTATAATATTATTATTGTTATTATTATTATTATTATTATTATTATGGACAATAATTAATAACGGAGATATAACGGCTTCGAAGGGAAGGAACGATAAAGATCGGTGACAGGATCCTGTCTATAAACCACGTCAGCATGTACCAGAAACCACTCGATCTCGCCCTCAAATACCTCAAGAATCCAAACTCAGACGACGTCTTCTTCCTCGTCGAATACGACATTTCCGTTTTAGGTTAAAAAAAATATATAAATAAATATTATTCATAACATTTCTTATTATATGAATAATTTTATTGTGATTTTTTGTCTTTATGTGCAAGTGGTTAAACATATGTTATTGATTTTAAATATTTTACATTATTGTATAATTACTTTTTATTTATCAAACATAATAAATATAGATGTATATTTAATAAAATACATAAATATCTATATATATAAAAGAACATGTCCTGACTGACTGACAGATGACTGACTGATAATCAACGCCGAGCTCAAACGCCTCATCCTAGGAACGTGAAATTTGGAACTTATATTACTTTTATAGCGTAAACATCCGCTAAGAAAGGATTTTTGAAAATTTTGCTTCTGAGGGGAAAAAACTGAAAAACAACCTTTTTTCTAAAAATTTTTTCTAAAATTTTTTTCTGAAATTTGGTATATAGATTCTTTTTGAAAAATAAAAAGATACGTGTTTCACCATTTTTTGAAAATTCAGTTTCCCGGACCTAAAATGTGGGTTGGAAAATTGGGTTATTTGGTTTTTAAAGTAGCTTCTACTCAAAAACTGTTAATGCTACAGGAGTAAAAATTAGTATTTAGTTTCTACTCCAAAAATAATGAAATACGTGTTTTAGCATTTTTTGAAAATTTGGTTTCCAGGACTTCAAATTTGGGGTGGAAAATAGGGCTAATTGTCTTTTATAGTAACTGCTACTCAAAAACAGTAAATACCACAGATGTAAAAATTATTATTTAGTTTCTTTTCTAAAAATAAAGATATACGTGTTTCACCATTTTTTACAAATTTGGTTTCCCGGACCTCAAATGGGGGGTGGAAAATAGGGTTACTTGGTTTTTAAAGTAACTGCTACTCAAAAACTGTAAAAGCTACAAAAGTAAAATTAGTATTTAGTTTCTACTCTAAAAATAATGATATACGTGTTTCACCATTTTTTGAAAATTTGGTTTCCAGGACCTCAAATGTGAAGTGGAAAAAGGGTTATTTGATTTTAAAATAACTGCTACTCAAAAACTGTAAGTGCTACGGATGTGAAAATTAGTATTTTGAGGTTTTGTGCCGGTTAAAAGTTGATGAGTTCACCGGACGGACGGGCCAAGCCGTTATTTTAGGGTCTTCATAAGGCCCTGCCCAAACCTTTAATCAAGGTTGGACGGGCCGAGATTTTTAACCAAGTATATAGACATTTTAGTGATTTTAGGGTGTTCAGACGGGCCGGGCTAAACCTGAAGTCAAGGTGGGACGGGCCGAAGTTTTTCATCAAGTATATAGAACTTCTAGGCCTGTAAAAACGGGCCGGGCCCATATTAGACGGGCCGTGCCGGGCCAGGAATTTCGGTTTTTGAAACGGGCTGGGCCAAGTTGTCGACGGGCCGAGCCGAGACCTAAAAAATTGATCCGTGCAGTACTCTACTATATGTGCACGGTTCAAATTCTCTAATTTCATGCGAGCGAAGCCGCTACGGGCACTGCTAGTATATATATATAAAACATAAAAAAGTATTCACCCGTTTAAGTTTCATATTTCTTACTACAAAAAAGCGGAATTTGAGTGCGAATTTTTTTTCCAGTCTTTTCTAGGAAGACGAAAAATTTAATGCAAAGAGATTTTTTTGCAACGTTATAAATTGGCTTTGTATTTAATAATTAAAAAATGAAATTAGAATAATTATGAATAAATATAGAAAAAACATATATAATGTTTTTTTCATAATGGTAAATTAAGTATATATATTCGAATATGCCATTTTGGAATAAATACACTCTAGGGTTACTTAGCAGTTTCGAGCGTTTATATTTATATGGTATCGTTTGGTTAGTTATTATTTTTTTTAATTAAAATTTTTATACATTTTATCGATTATGATAAAAAATTAATAAATAATTACTATTATTTTTATTTATTGTACTTTTAATTAAAAACAAAATTAATGAATATAATAGGTTGTGAAAAATTGTTTTTCGTTGTTGCAACACTCCAAAACTTTGCCAAGGTTGTAAAGACGCAATGTCCTTATATAAAGACCAAACGCTATATCATAATATATTTTTTCCTTCTCTCTCTCTTTTTTTTTCTTTAGTTCTTTTCCTGTCTCGCATTTTCTTTTCTCCTCTTTTCCTCCATACTCCTTCATCACTCACCAGTTCAGCTAGCATAGTATAAGTTAAAAAAAGTCAAGCATCAAAACCAGGAAAAGTTGTGACTACTAGCGATGCCAACTGAATTTCAACCGTAGCCTATTTCTACCGGGAAACGAACGTTTAGCCGTCAATTGAGCTGCAAGTTTTGACTGATTTCAATTCAAATTTTCAGAAGTGGTCCAAAACGCCGCCGGACCGCTACTGGTTGAAATCGACAAACTACCCGGATGCTCCTTGGGGGTGACTTTGGCGGAGGGTTATTTCAAGAATCACAGGGTCATGTACATAACAGAGGTCGAACAGGCCAGCATTGCCGACAGGTCAGTGTTATGTTTTGTCATGAAAAAAGTTATTATAAAATATTATAATAATTAATTATTATAAAATATTTTATTAAACATCAGAATTTATAGTTCATTGTTAAGTTTAATAACTCCAATAAATTTGAAAACAATTAAACATCTGAATTAATAGTTCATTGTTAAGCTTATTAACTCCGATAAATTCAAAAACAAGTAAACGCACAAATTATTGAGTACAATAAATCAAAATAAAAAAAAATCAAAGTTTTTTTTATCATTTACAGGTGCGGGGCGCTGCACCACGGCGACCACATCCTAGCCATCGATGGCTACGGTCTCGAGGACGCCACGATCGAAGAGGCCAACGAGATGTTGAGGGTCAACCCTGGACATCAGATCCAGCTAGAGATCGTTCCCGCCAAACTGGTCGTTCAATACACGACCTACAACAACAATAAACAGCAGCAGCAACAGCTTGAAACAACAAAACTGCCTCAGCAACAATCCCAGCAACAGCAACAGTCGCAGATCCAGCAACAGTCGCAGCTGCAACAACAGCCGCAGCAAAACACAACTCCGCAACTGTCGCAGCAACATCGGCCGATCCATCGCTCTCTCACTCTCCCTCAAGTGGCAGCAGCTCAACAGCAGCAGCAGCAACAACAGCAGCAGACAAAGCAGCTGCATACGCTACAACGCCAGCAGAGGCTTTTGCGTCTGCCGATGCCTAGAAAAGACGCTTCGCTAGAATCAGGTAAGCTTATAGGCTCTTCTTTTTAGAAATGGTGATTATTTAATGCTGCCATGTAAATTGTAAAAAAAAAACATATATACATACATACATATCTATACTGAGTTGGCGGGGAGCCAAAGACAGCAGGGATAGCAAACATTTTACCTTAGACCCATCAGCCACCTTAGACTTAGACCCACCAGCCGCTTTGGGGAACGGGGCTGGATGCTAAACATTTCATAGATTCTTTAAAAGGTAGTCAATTTTTCTTTCAAATAAGGTTGAGAAAAGGCTAGAAACTTTATTTTCAAATTGACTAGTTCTCAACAGTATTTCTCATCCAAATACTGTTATAAATATTTGTTGGCATCTGAGAGAAGAGAACTTCAAAAAATCTGCTATTTATTTTACGCTTTATTGGCAAAACTGAAAAAAACCCGGGGCAACGCCGGCTAACCATGCTAGGTTCGCTACTGCATGCATACACAAATACACACATACATACAAACATACAAACAAACAAGCAGGCAAACAAGCATACAAACAAACATACAAACAGACGAATCAGCTGCCATGGAAAGCAGCGACAACTCCAAATCGACCAATCACGACGACGGTCGCTTCTCATCGGCCAGCCTGACCAGCCTAATTTCGCACAACACCTGCAATTCGATGACAACTCAGGTGAGTTAATTTATTATTATTATTATTATTATTATTATTATTATTATTATTATTATTATTATTATTATTATTATTATTATTATTATTATTATTATTATTATTATTATTATTATTATTATTATTATTATTATTATTATTATTATTATTATTATTATTATTATTATTATTATTATTATTATTATTATTATTATTATTATTATTATTATTATTATTATTATTATTATTATTATTATTATTATTACCACAGCTGCTTAGAAGCAATTATATAAATCAGTCGGCTAACAATGTCGGTACAATCGACTTAGAGTTTCCATTATTTTCGGTCAAAACTTGCTGGTTTATTTTTTTCCGTTTTTGAACCAATTGCAGGTAGGGTCAGCCATGCTGCCTCCGTGTCATCAGGCTCTCAACTGGGACACCCTGAGGAACAGGTGTAGCTTTTCCTCAAGCCAGGGTATTGAACGCTCAGATTGAATTAAATTTTAATCATTTTTATTACATCTTATCGATAAAAGTATCTATATAAATATTTATAAGTTAATTTAATAAAATTTTTGTTTTTAAATAGTGTTTTATTTACGTGACAGGTGTATCGAGTTGCAGCGGGACATTGGGGGGCATGCTTCGCCCCACGCCCCACACTCAGATTTGCCATGTGGACGTCGTCGAGGTAGTGCTGGTGGCCGAGCGGCGCAGTTTCGGACTGGAGATTGAGCCCGTCAATGGACGTGTCCATACAGGTGCTGGCAGTCAGGGCAGTTTGTTAGCCGAGCCCCCTGTCATTTCGTATATCGAGCCCCGAGGTCCCGCTGAGAGGTGAGCCAGGGATGTTTTGGTTAGAGCCTTTTTTCCGGAGGGTTAGTGAAACTTTACATCTCTAGGTGTGGCGTCTTACAAGAGGGGGACAGGGTTCTCGCCATCAACGGGGAGAATTTAGAGGGAAGAACCATGAGGGAGGTTGACGAAATGGTTAAAGATTCGGGCGTCAAGATAATTCTTTGCGTCGAATTCGATGTTGCAGGCTGGTGTAATCAAATTCATTGTTCATTTATTTGATTATTTTTTCATTTAATTATTTAATCATTAATTTGTTATTTAATTTATTTATCAATGATGATCAATTGAATAATAAATTTATTTTATTTGCATAACTCTGAAGCTTTAATTTTTTTTCTTTAGAGTCCATCATACCTAGCAGTGGCGTTTTCGTTGTGAAACTAGCCAAAAGATCTGCCGGCTTAGGAGTTACCATCAGCTGTAAGCTCATTGACGCGGCTAATTATCATAAAATTATCATATATTATAATCGATTATAATACCTGTATTGATTGGTTATTCGTAGGCCCTAAAAATAGAAAACCTGGACAACACCTGGTCATTTCAGATGTCAAAAAAGGCAGCGTAGCACACAGGTCGTCAAAATAAATAAATTGAATTTATCGTGAACATGTTTTTAATAGTTTAACAACAAATTAAATTTAAAAATAATGAACATTGTGAAAAATCTTGAAAAAAACATTTTTTTAAAACTGTTGCCACTTGAATTTAAAAGATATTAATTAATATGACTACTTGGTAGCAGTTTAATTAGAAACAACAATGCATACAAACATTTTTTACTATTATTATCAACTATGAATATTCAATACGTTCATGAATATTTAATACGTTTATGAATATTCAATACGTTTATGAATATTCAATACTTTTATGAATATTCAATACAGAACCGGTTCCATCCAGCCGGGGGACAAACTGCTGGCCATAGACAACGTCCGACTGGACGACCTTCAGTGCTCCCTCGAGGACAGTGCCAGGATACTCCAAGACACGCACGACATCGTCAAACTTACCATCCAAAAAGATGAAAACTTTGCAGGTAAACAGTTTACCTGTAGTAGTTTTTCGGTTCAACATTCAATCATTGGACACAAGCATAATATAATCAACTTTCTTCACACTTACTGAACTCGGTTATCCAAGAAAAAATTTAAGAATAGTTAAGAATACAATAAATATACAAAAATATATAATTCATGTAACCATCCATTAGGACTGATAGCAAACATAATTCATGTAACCATAACCATCACCATCCACTAGGAATGATGATAGATTCTTGCCGCTTGTTTTCAATTAACAGTATACGAGTATATTATCTTTTTTTCTTTCATAAACAACAAAGTTACGAAATATTCTTAATTTTTAACAAAATTTTTATTCAATTACTTCAATCAATATTTTTTTCACTTCATAATCAAAATTAGAGATTCTCCCTAAAACTCCACTATTTATTTGTCTGACATTACTTTTGAAACAAAGTTCCATCTTTACTGTTTCACAAAGTCAACTAATAAACAGTTTGACCAATTTAGCTATTAAATACATTTTTCGCATTTTTTCCAGACGAACCCGATCCCACCCATCTCATAACGTACACCGTGGAGCTTCCGAAGTTTGCCGGTCCAGTCGGCATCACGGTGTCGGGTAGTGAAGAACCGTTCGACCCGATCTTCATATCCAGTCTACTGCCCGGAGGCATGGCAGAGCGGTTGGTACCCCCTCCACCCGCCCCCCCCTGGTTGCTCATACCGAACCTTTCTTTTTGGCGTTAATGATTTCAAGCACGTTTTAAGGCCGCTTCTAACGATTTGTATTTTTTCTAATTTAATTTAAAGCATACTAAATTTAAAAAAAATATAAATTTTAATAATCGAATTTAAAAACACCACAACAACAAAGTATTAATCTAATTTAATAAATAAATATATAGAAAAAATCATCCCAAATGTGCCTTTACAAGAGTATGATAAATAAATACGTATTTTATCTGCACTACAGTACCGGGGCACTACACGTGGGGGACCGACTGCTGGCAATAAACGGAACAAGCTTACGCGGCAAGACCCTGACCGACGCCGTCCACCTGCTTCAGAACGCAGGGCCAACCGTGACCCTTAAAATTACTAGGCCGGCTAACAAACGGGGTTAGAAATTATTATAACGTCATTTATTTATAATTAAATTTTAACGAAGTTTTCATTTGTGTTAATAAAACACAATATAATACACTATTTATTAATTTATCAAATCTATGCGTAACTTAACTTTCCAATATGCTTGCAGTACATGAAGAAAAAATGGAGAAAGGACCAGGAGTGAGTAGAAATTTCATTTAGTGTAAATAAATAAATTATGATAAAATGTCTAGAAAATAGTTTCTCAAACATCTGTGTTTCTTTCTTTCTTAGAGCATGGATAGTGCTTTGGAGTCGTGGGCAAGTTCTGGAGGAACAGAAGGCTACTCGACAGTTGGTGCCAAAGTTTTCTACCATCCTTCGCTGAGACATCGGCCTCGTTCGCAGCATTACTTCGGTTGGTAAATTATTTCAAAATCAGCTGCCGGATAAATTTGGTTGAGTCAAATTTAAATTTTATATGATTCCATTCAGACTCGGTTGACGAACAGGCTGATGACGCCAGCGATGATGACCCCCGCGCAACTCCTCCGGCTAAGACCACGCCACCCCAGACGCTGCGTCACCAGAACAGCATGGAACTGCCCATCGCCAGTACCGTGGTGACAACCTCTTCCAGCGACGCTGGAATCGACAACAGCGGAGGCAGTATCACTTCTAATGCTCTCCTGCCTCCGTCCTCGGCCGCCGAAAACGTGAAGAGATGGCAAGATAGAGAGTTCTGCAAACCGTCCAGTGTCAGTCCCAGTGGCAGCGGCAAAAACAACACGGGTAACAACAACAACAACGCCAGCAATGGCGGCAACAACGACAACGACGACAACAGCCCAAATTGTAGCGGCAGTTTTGGGAGTAGAAGCAACGAGACGGATGAGTGGTCGAAAAGGTTGAACTCATTTGAGAATTTGTTTTCGCTCGTGATTGCCATTAAATAGAAAAAAAATCCAAATAAAACAATTAAAAATAATGAAGACAAAAATATCAGCGAGAAAAGAACAAACAAATTTTTTAAATTTATATCGCCACTGACTAAAAATCACCGATGACTTAAAGTTAATTTCATTTTAAAATAAACTAAACAATTAAATGAAATAAACCAAATTATAAATATCAAAAAACCCTTTTACAACAACACAGACTTGACGAGCTCGATCAGCTGAGAGTCAACATGAGTCCAGCCATGGACAGTTTCAGCGACCTGCCTGACATTGCCGAGGTCATAGCCGACGCAGAAAACTCCCAGCGGAATCAGCAGCAGAGCAAGAGTAAGAGCGAAAGACGAGGAAGTGCCCGTCTGAGCGCAAGCCAAATCGACCATGAAACTGTGTCTCATTCAGCACAAGTTCATACCCAGTGAGTTGTATTTTCTCGGCAGACGACGTTGTGTCTGTTGTTGCTGTAAAGGTTATTCTATCTAATAGCTGAAATGAATTTTTGAAATTAAGGTTTTGTTTGCAAGCACATTCGATGTTGTATCTGATTAATCGCTACTAAATTTCAACAAATTGTTTATGGAAAATTAGTTATCATGAAAATAAACACGCGTTACTTTTTTAAACATAACAAAATAAATACTAATATCGTTTTATTACAATTTTTTACAAATAAATTTAAACAAAAAACATTTTAATATAAATCCAAAAAACAAAAAAAAAAGAACCAACGCTCACAACAAAAAGAACCACGACCAGACGAGACCCAACAATCCAGAATCAGAAATCCAGCTTCAAGAAGTCGAAGAGCAACTTCAGAACATTTTCACCCCCACCCCGATCGAGCTGCTGCGAGTGACTATAGCTAAAGCCAAAGATAAAGAAGACTTTGGCTTCGGCTTGTCTGACGGCGTTTTCGAGAAGGGAGTCTACGTCAGTGCAGTCAGACAGGGCGGACCAGCCTTTTCGAAGCTCAGACCTTTCGATAGAATACTGCAGGTTGGTTTAGCCGTTAATCCACTCGAATGACTTTTAAAATAAAACTCAATTACGCGAAGTAAAGCGTGAAAACGTAATAAAATAGAATGGATGCAGATAAAATTAAATACACTCTTTTTTAGACGATGAATCTTGCATATATGAATAATAAAAATGTGGTAATAACTAAGTATTAAATTAGTAAAATTAGTGTTAAAATAATAACAAAAATACATTTCTTTTAAACTTCTCTTAAAACCACACATTTTTTCCAAACAGGTAAATTCGACAAAAACCAAAGACATGGAGTGCAGCCAGCTCGTCCCTCTCATAGCTTCGTCCGGTCAGACCATAGAACTGGTCATAACCCGTAACCCGCTGCTCAGCCTGCAGAAAGGTCACTGTCACCCTAAGAATTTCGAGCAGTTCGAAAAGGGAGGATCTCTCAGGTCGTTCACAGACCGCCGGGGTCGTCACAGGAGTCTGGGCGCCAATTACTACAGCAGTCATAGCAGCAGCCCCAAGGCGGGGGCCGCGGAAGCCCCACTCGATCATATGCGTCTTCAAAAAACCCAAGTGAGAATGTTTATAATTTTTCATATATTCCAGAACATAACTTATGATAATAACAAATAACATAACTTATGACAATAACAAATAACATAATTTATGACAATAACAAATGACATAACTTATGATAATAACAAATAACATAAATGATGATAATAACAAATGACATAACAAATAACATAACTTATGATAATAACAATAAAAATAAAAAAAAACTATAATTTGGTTAGTTTTCAAGCTAATTTATTTTTGATTTCTCGTTTCAGAGCTCTTGCGATCACATCCAATCGTGCTCCATCAACACGCTCGCCAGCGGACCGCACAGTCGCCCAAGTCTGACGATGCCAGCACCAGTCTCGTTTTCATCCTCATCTTTCAGCAGTGGCCAGCAAAGAAATTCTTTCCAATCCCACCACCATCACCTCTCGAACGTATTTCCCAATCTGTCAAGAGAAACCTTCATAGGCAACGACGCGCTGCCGACGCACGACGAAAGCGACGGCTACGAAGAGCCGTTCCCATCTTCGAAGAATGGAACCGTCCGAAGAAAACCGGCGGCTACTACTACTGCGGCAAGCAAAAACGCTGAAGCTGCTGCTGCTGCTACTACTGCTTATAAAAACGAAACTGGTAAAACTTGAAAGAACTAGATGTTTATGTCCTTAATTTTACTGACACTGTTCTATTTTTTCTATGTCCAGTCTATATAGTATATGCCTGCTTATCTGGTCTTGTCTAGTCCTGTCCTGTTTTGTCTTGTCTTGTCTTGTCTTGTCTTGTCTTGTCTCGTCTTGTCTTGTCTTGTTTTGTCCTGTTTTGTCTTGTTTTGTCTCGTCTCGTCTCGTCTCGTCTCGTCTCGTCTCGTCTGGTCTTGTCTTGTCTTGTCTTGTCTTGTCTTGTCTTGTCTTGTCTTGTCTTGTCTTGTCTTGTCTTGTCTTGTCTTGTCTTGTCTTGTCTTGTCTTGTCTTGTCTTGTCTCGTGTCGTGTCGTCTCGTTTTGTCTCTGTTTTTGTTTTGTAATTATGCTTTGAGTTTAAATTTGCAAACGATATTTGAATAACTCAATTATTAATCGTCATGTTTTAAAAACTGGAGTGGCACCCTGGCACTTTACAGATAATGGGCGTTTTTCTATTCCATCTATACAGAAAGGAAGCCAAATTCAGGGTTCATCTGTAGCTTATTTTATAGCGGTTCTATTGGATATGTGGTTTGCGTCGTTTCAACTGAAAGGATTGTTCGGCTAAAACGTGTAGCTGCTATCTCGAGTCAGCGCTAGTTGCTTAAAAGCTCGACTCTTTGTTTTTAGCGAGCGGCAAAGGTTTTTTGTGTAATCTGTTCTAGTCAACTTCAAATTACGTGCATTAGCAGAAAAGAGATGTACGCGTTTGTTTGTTTTTGCTGGAAAAAATGGAAATTAGAAGAATTTTATTTCAAATATGAAATCTAGATATTTAAAAAATTAAAAATTAAAAAAAACACTTATATAAAAATTTACTAAAAATTTAAAAATAATATTTGCACTTAAAATAAAGCTCATAGCTATTTACAGAGATCGATATGGCAGTGTCATCAGCCTATTTAAGCTTTAGAGATATGATTGGTGAGCGTGCTATCACTATCAACGGTCTTCGCATACTCATGATATTTCTTGCTCATTTATGTTAAACACTACTCTATCAGTATTAGTCGGTGCTATTGACAGTGCGCTCAGTTTTATTGTAATATCACTAAAGCCTAAAGGCTATAATACATTTTCAGTGCATCACTGTCCACCGTTCAAACTAGCACTTGATTTGTCTGCGGGCGGGTTGAGAAATTTGGAATTACAAATTTTCACCTTCCTCGGTTGGACAATCTTTGTTTAAAGGAAAATAGCAAAAATTTATTTCAAATATTCAAAATTTGTGATTTTTTCAATTTTTAAAGTCATAAAAAATATTCGTAGAAATTATAAAAAATATATATTACTTACAAAACAAGTAATTACAATTTAGTAACAGGAAAAATTACTTATTATTAGATGTAAATGATTTGTTATTAAGTCACATTTACATAATTCGTCATTAGTTATCATGTTTTTATAAGTTGCGACGATTAAGTCACATAGATTATCAGAAGAAACTCTCATCCAGGCGAACGTTCTTCAATGGACGGTTCTCCTGGTAAAGTTAAAAAATAAAGTAACACATCTTTTCCTACAAATGCAAGTTTAACCAATCACCATCATCACCGCTATCATAATCATCTTTATTACTACTGCCATAATTATCATAACTGCTACCTCTCTTATCATCATAATCACTATTATCATCACTATTCATCACAACCACCACCACCATTTTTTAAGCAAAAAAGCAGCAGAAACCCTAAGCTGTTCCCTCTTTCTATCGATTGTCTCCTGATCGCAGATGGGAGATCGGTACTCGGTTCGTCGAATCCGTTGCGGAATAACCGAATAGAATTCCGATGTAAGATCTATCAATTTCTCTCTTTTATTTTCCTCATCCACAGATTGGAGAACCTCAGAGATTCTTTCGAGAACTTCGAAACCTTTTTCTTTCTGTCTTTCCGAAAGTTTCCCCAGAGGCGAGCCCTCGTACGTCAAAAGAGCAGGATCCTGAAAAGATTACAGATCGAACAAGGACGCTGTTGGTATTGCAGACAAAAATTCTTATAAACCACTATAACAGATGTTTATAATAAATGTTTTAAAATAAACTTAAATTTAATTTATTTAAAGCTTAATCCGTCGTCTTCTTCTCTTTTACCAAACAATTATGGCTAAATGTCAGATGACGATTCGTCAAAAACTGACGAAAGAAACTTCCCATTGTCTTGATGACTAACCTCGCATTTCTCAAATTCTACCCAATTATATTTGTTTTTATCTTTTATGAAGGAGTCCCGATTTGGCCAGCTATTTCCAGTTTGTCTTTCAAAATTTTGTTTAAACGTTTTCACCGCTTCTTTTTTAGTCATTGGTTTAAACATAGTGTTGTTCTTTTCTCCCTGGCCAACAAAACATTATAGTTTATAACTGTTCAATAATTAAAAAAAAGTTTTTTTTTGGATTGAACTAGTTAAACATTCAAGACAGATCAACTTTGGTTATCCTTTTTCCTTTGCTTTTTCTCTCTCCTCTCTCTCTCTCTCTCTCTCTCTCTCTCTCTCTCTCTCTCTCTCTCTCTCTCTGACTTTACGGTAACGCACATTTATTTAGTTTCACTTTAATACATACATACATAGCAAGTTATGTAGATAGATCAATAACTAACCGCTCTGCCCCACTGAATGGACAAGCCAAAATTTTCATCTTTTGTGAAGATGACTAAAAAATAGAATAAGTTTTGTTTTTTGGTAATGTCGCATTTCACCAGGTATACCTTGAATGATAAAATAACTTTCAGATGACTTCAGAGCTGTTACTTGATGATTGACATTTGTATTTCTGAATAACTAAATTGCATGATTCATGAAAAGCAACGAGGCGTCCTTGCATTCAAAGGACGAATGATTCAAAACCAGGGAGTTACAGTCTACAGTGGAGTATCCCTAAAGAAGGGTGGGTAGCCTACCCCGAAGGGACACCTTATTTAGATAAACATTGATATAATAAAACAAAACACCTCTTTCACACTGTGATATGTCATCACACACACATAAACGCATCACAGAACACTCAAACATACATCTCGTCTAAATCAAGCAGACAAACAGATCTGAACAATTCATAAACTTTAAGCAATCGACAATCAATGATATCTAAATCGTATTTTTCTTAAACATTCTTACAAGTGACTAGCGGGGTACCCGGCGTTGCCCGGGGTTTAAGAGGTTTTTTATCGTTTTCTCTTTCGCTCCCGTTTCCTTTCCGGCTTGCTCTCCCGTTCCCGGTCGCTTTCCCGTTCTCGGTCGCTCTCCCGTAAGTTAATGTTTATATCATATTCATTGAAAGAATTCTTCAAATGAAAAATTTATTAAAAAAAAAACAAAACAAAACACTTTTAACGCGTTGACTCGTTTAATTTTAAATTTTTACCATTGCACCAGTTGGGTCCCACGACATTGGAGCTTCTTTTACTAGAGACTTTTTTTGTTTTGTTCCTATGTTCCAGACCTGCGAGCAACATTCTGAGTTCGCCATTCTGGATTCGAAAAAACTAAATAAAGCAGTGAGCGAGTACGTATAAACCCGATCAAAAGTTACTAAGATACAACCACTTCTACTTAAATTATACAAAAAAACCCAACGTAATGGTCGGGCTAAAAATAGTAAGTCCAAATTCAAACTGCGCGCGTCACCAGCAGGGTTGTGCTAAATGCTTTGCTATAAAAAACTATTAAACAATTAAACTAAATCATGTGATATCTTAGCCTACTAGCATTAAACACAGCTCAAACTATCCTACCGAGAAAACTCACAGCGTTATATAATGGCAGACAAGCTAGAGTGACCTCAGTATCAGCAGCTGCGGATCTAGGAATTTTTTAAGGAAGAGCCCTAATTTTTTTGTTAGTTTTTAAAATTGGATTTTTTATTTTGTATTAACCTCCAAACTGGAGACTGGAATGTTTCAAGCCAAATTCGAACAACTCGACTACTTCTATGATTTTGGGCAGCGAGATTTTTCCATGGCTACTAAGTAAAATATGGCATCATTTTTGACGAGCTATCTCCAGTATATTATAATTATGGAAAGTTTTCAATTTATTAATAGTATAATTATTAATGAGACACCGAAAACGTTCAAATATTCTGAAAAGAACTCTTGGAAAGAAAATAGAAACAACAAAATAGAAATATTAAATAAAAAAAATAAAGACAATGTTGACCGAATGATATAAAATAAAAATGACAACTACACAATGTAGATGATTCTATCATATTAACAAACAGATGCTATCACAATCATAACTCTACTCAACACAAATCGATAGACAACCCATGTCGCTAAAAGTTTTTAAGCGTCAGCTTACGCTCCTAATAGGCTGCAGACCACCTGTTATTTGAACTTTCATATACAAATTGAAGTCATCAAGCTATTAATAGCTTAGCGCGTGTTAAACGAAAATTTCTCAGAAAAACTTAGAGAAAAATTTTTTTCTGTGACCGGGGGGAGGGAGGGGGTAGTCGGCGGAAAGAAGAAATTCCTCCGGTGATCGGTACGACCTTAAAAAACGTATCATACTCTGAAACCGGCTTTGAACGTTCCCGCCGCTAAGGAGCAAGCTAACGACGTTTAACAACAGAAGACAATTCTAAAAAAATTTATTGACGCCTATTGTGTCGATAGGCAGCGGCGATTGGCTCTTGAATTTATTGCAGCTGCTAAAATAATCAATAACGCCAGCTGTCTGCATCTGCTCACTGAAAATCCAGTTTTGGATAGCCGTCATTTTAATTACCACCAATCCCACAAACCATCTTCACTACAACACCACTACCACTATAACTAAAACCCAATCATCATCTAAAAGGTAATTTGTAGCATCATCGAACGAACCCACGTTAGAGCTCAGAGAATTTTAGATAATCACGTACCAGATTAAACAACACATTTTTGTGCACTCACTACTACCGCATTCATCACAACAACACTGAGGAAAATCAACAACACAAAAATTATTTCCAGCATCCTCAGTCACGAGCCGCGGACTCAGAACTTGAAGGTGAGCATGTAGCGAATGCGACACTGGTCTTCCCTGTAGACGAGGTATTCACTTTGAGAGAAGCTACTGGTAAACCCGGTTCTCTTCCTAGGGCAACCCACGGGTACCACTACGTCGTGACCTCCAATGACCTTGGTGACATCTTCAGAAGAGTCTGAATGCATGCAGAAGTTAAAAAAAAAAATTTTTACGTTTAAATCAATAAAAAAAAAAACTAAAATTTCATAATCGATGAAAAATAAAGCAAGGTTCATAACCCTCTCCAACTCACCAAAAGAGTTTAGGTTCAAATTTAAACAAAGTTTAGGTTTACATATAGAAATAAACTCGAAATTATTATATATATATACAAATTATATAAATTATTTAGCATAACTGCACACCACAGGAACATACCCGGTTCGTAGTATCCCTTGGCTACTACACTGTCATAGCCCTTCGGAGGGCTGGTCAGGGTATGATCGTCCATCGTGATCTGGTGCTCCTTGCCGAGTGCCACCTCGTTCAAGAACATTATTCCGACGCGCGCCTGATTCGTACTAGCTGCGGGTTGAAAAACCTTAAGTGCACATTTTCTGAATTAACTGAGAGATAAAAATTATAGAAAGTGAATGAAATCAAAGAAGATATTTAAGATTAAAATGAAATCTGGGTTATGATCAACAAGTGGCTGGAAATAAGAATGGACATTTAAATCATTTTAAATTAAATGAACGTAGATGCAAACTTGCTGAATTAACTGAGAGATCAAAATAGAAATTGAATAAAAATGAAAGCTAGGTTCATCAACAAGTTGCCGGGAAGAAAAGAGGAGAAGGATGTACTTTATTATTCAACGAAATGGACACAAGAACTGAAATAGAGGTATGAAGTAGAGGAAAGTTACATTTCTGATGACATGGCTCATAAAGCGATTTGCTTGCTGATATAAAAAAATACTGATTCTTCAAATCTTATCAACCATGGTTTTACAAACTGTAAAAAATCATAAAAAATAATAAAACGAAATGTTTATTTTTTCTAACCATAGCCTTGTGATTTGCTTGCCTCAGAAGCTAAGTAGATTCCCTTGCCCACCCTGCCTCCACTGTGTGGCATGATACGCAGTCCCGATTTCAAGATGGCGGCGACGACCGCGATGTTGGTTCCGTGCCACAAGAGCTTCCTGTTTTCAAGAGAGTCGTTGACAGAAAATCTGGAACCCTGTTCAGTTTATTAATTAAATTTAAAAAATAAAACTATATATATATATATATATATGAATAATTATTATTTATATATATAATATTGATATTTTAAAATAAAAATATAACTTGACAACAAAAAATTAAACACAACCTCAGTGGACCTGTCGACCTCCCAGATGTTCTGAACTTTGCCTCTGGCAGATGCCGTGAAATAATTCATGATCGTCTGTAAGCAGATGTTGGCGTTAAATGAAATATTTCTACGATTTATTAAGTATGTTCACATTTCAACCTCGCAAAATATAGCTACTTATTTCATGCTAATTTTTAATCGTATCATTACTGGCATGCAAAATTAATTTATCTCGTTCAACAAGCAGTAGAATAAATGAATATTTATCTCCGACTAATGACCAAGCATAAATTATAATATTCAGACAAGGGACGTACTGAATATCCGGTTGCACATGGTACATCCCTAACCATAACACACACACACACTCACACACACACACACTTGATAAATTACCAGCCTCCCCACACACACACACACATACACTCACACACACACACACACACACACACTTAATAAATTACCAGCCCCCACCACCAAACTCTCACCTTTCCCATGTCGGATTTTTTCTCGAGCACATTGAGATGGCAGTCGAGAGTTTTGTACTTGACGTCCAGCGAGTGTTCGGGCAGGTCCTTGACCTTTCCGAATGTAATGAATGCATTAATAATGTAATTACGTAATCAATGCATTAATAATGTAATTATGTAATCAACACAATAATAATGTAATGACGTAATCAATGCATTAATAATGCAATTACGTAATCAATGCATTAATAATGTAATTATGTAATCAACACAATAATAATGTAATGACGTAATCAATGCATTAATAATATAATGAGCATGAGGTGATCAACACATTAACAATGTAATGATGTAATCAGCACATGAATAATGTAATTACATAATTAGCATATTAATAATGTAATGAGAATGAGGTAAGGACGCAATTAACAAAATCAAAAGTTGCTATTACACGGCATCGATAACAGATCTGCCTGTCGTGCATAATAGAAATCGTTTTTAACACAAATCTGATATCAAATCTGGCGGTGGTGGCTAAGCGGTAAAGCGTTCGCCTGTCGCCTTGTAGGTCGGCGGTTCGAATCTCACCGGCGTCACTATCGTAGCTCCCTTAAGCAAGGAGTTTACACAAATTGCTCAGGTTGAGTGTCTCGCGGGGTTAACTAACTCCTTTCACTAACCTTAAAAAAAAAAAAAAAAAAAAAAAAAAAAAAAGATATTGTTTATAGCGAGGATATTGAAAAAAAAAATTTCTTTCCTACAACCTCAGTTTCATTCTTTATTTTCTGATCTTTCTGAAGACTCTGCGCAATTTCAATGTCACTAAGCACCTTGATGATACGATAAAATGTGTTATTAAAATTGGGACAATTTGCCGATATTGGAGTTAGCGCAAGAACTGAGAACCAACCAATACAAACACTAAAGCTTAAAAAATAATTTTGACTAATATATACACAATTAAAAATAATTAATCAATTATTTAATTTTAATTATAAAGAGTTGAAAGGATTCTTATTTAAATATACTAACATATTCTTGCATTATGATATCCACAGAAACATTAATTAAAATATCAACAAAGTTGTACATTGAAAAATTAATATATATATTCCTACATTATGATGCCAACAAAGACATAAATAAAGATAAAAAATTAAATAACACACACACTATAACACAAGATGTTTCAAGCCGTCAACATTCGAACCGCTAAGCTACGACCAAAATGGCGTCAACTTAAATCTCCTCCAACCGTCAACATGTCCTTCTTCTTCTGCAGCGTCTCCAGGTCGGATATCACCGGAGGGGTCATTCTGCCGAAGTTGTGCGGAATGGCGGTGTAGAATCTGGACGAGAGCTCTTCCAGGTTCTTCTTCCGCTCGCCCGAATCGATGACCGATCCGATCTCTTCCAGGACCTCGAAACCTTTCGCTATTTGGGACTTCGATATCTTTCCCAGGGGCATCTTTTTCACGTCTGGAGAGCGAAATAACACGCGGTGTAGGACAATCATCATCAACATCATCAACATAATCAATATAATCATAATCATCAACATCATCAACATAATCATCATCATCATCATAATCATCATCATCATCATCATCAACATGATCATCATTTACTTTTGAGATATTACTTTTTCGCATAATGACTAAATTGAGCTTTATCTGATCAATAAGACAATAAGGCATGATAAGACAGTTCAAAACCATCATTATCATCATCATCACCACCACCGACTACGACTATCATCATCACTGCCGCAAACCTATTTCAAGTTCCTTCATGGCATCCCTGAACATGTCATCATCGAAAATCATCTTCATCAAATCCTGAGTAACCAAATCCAGACAGCTTTTTTGCGACTCGAGGTTCTCCTGAAAACGCAAAACCCTCTCCACGTTACGGCAAAAACCCTCTCCCCACCACGACAAAAACCCTTTCCACATCGTAACAAAAGCTATTGTCATTGCAAGCAATTACTATCAAAGCTATCTACATAGCACTAACGCTACACATTGCCAACATCTGCCGTATTAAAACAATGGGCGGCAGCTGGTGGTACAGTGGTAACGCATCCGCCTCTAGAACTGATAGTCGGTGGTTCGAATACCGCCCGGCGTCACGCGTCTGTCTAGGGGGTTTTGGTGGACTCCTGAAAAATGGCTGCCTCTGGTGGTTGTTCTGTAAAATATGACCGTGAGCGAGAAAAAGTTAGACGGCTGATTCGTGGCCTAGAAGTCTAACCGACTAAATCCGCATCAAACATTGTCAAACTTTAAACTTTTTTGAGCAGCACTTACAGGCCGATTTCCTTTGTCAGCTGACCCGCTTTCATCATCGTCACCACCATCGTCGTCGTCATCCATCTCGATGAGATCGTATTTACCCGGACTTTTGACGAAGTTTTCCCTGTCTTCCCAGTTGTTCCGCGTTTTGTCTTTAAACTTCTTTTTGAAATCTGCAACGGCTTTGTCTTGGGTGGCAAACGGTCCGAGCAGTTTATTCATCCCGGGCTCGCCCTGCGATCATTGAGGGGGTCGTAAGAAAACCTCAACTTTGCAGTTTGGTCGATTGATAAACGAGTCTGACTGTGTATACTTCTTAAATTCATTTATTTCAACAAAGATATAAACTTGTTGTCCTATTTTTTTTTCCAATTTTTAAAATAAAAATTTTATATAAAAAAAAAAAATATAACGCACAATAAATGAAGTACACCGGACCCTCGATATTACGCGAATTTTCGGGTCCAACGCCAAATTTGCGTTATAGTGAATCACAAGAGAAAGTGTGCACTTTTTTGGGACCGATTGTCCGATCGGCATTATAACCGAATCCGCGCACTTAATCTAGAAGCACAATATCGAGGGTCCAGTGTAATTTTGTAACTGAATATGAGCATTCATGTTTACTACTAGAAAGAGGAGTCTTAAAACACCAGGTGTAAAGGACTATAAACTATTAAAAAAAAAAAAAAATACTAGAAAGAGTCTTAAAGGTGAACGTGCAGAAAAGAAAAGAAAAAAACAACTCACAACTCTTCCCCATCTTGTCCACACATGGAATTTCGAAGCCGACCGAAGGACTTGAATGACGTAGAACTTGTTGTTGTTCTGACCGATGTTCGTCTGGTTGAGCATGCAGTCGTAGTCGTCGACGACCTGGATTTGATCAGTCGTGTAATCATAAATGATTTAATAAAGATTAAATACCATAAATGATTTAATAAAGATTAAATACCATAAATGATTTAATAAAAACTAAATACGATAAATTTTTTAATAAAGATTAAATACGATAAATGTTTTAATAAAGATTAAATAGGATAAATGTTTTAATAAAGATTAAATACTATAAATGATTTAATAAAGATTATATACGATAAATGATTTAATAAAGATTAAATACGATAAATGATTTAATAAAGATTAAATACGATAAATGATTTAATAAACATTAAATACGATAAATAATTTAATAAAAATTAAATACGAAAAATGAATTAATAAAGATTAAGAACGATAAATGATTTAATAGAGATTAAATACACTAAATGATTTAGGTTATTTATGAGAAAAGCAAAGCATTTAAATCGATATGTGGTTCAGCTTTCTTTTATGTGATTAGATTAGATTATTTGAGTTGCAGTGTTTTGTAAGCAAATACTAGGGTTTTCTCAGAGTGTAGCATCTTGAGCTTTTTCTGTTTATACAAATATTGTGCAATAATTAATTTTCCTATGACGTTGTTTCATCCCAGAAGGAGGTTAGGAAAGAGGGGTGGGGGTGGAGAAGAGTTTTTAACATAAAGTACTAAACCCTACGATAAATGTTATTTCTCATTGAAATTGACTGAAGACGCTATAGTTAACAATTCTATAGTATATGGTAAGATATTACCAATACTAAAACTACTGTGTTGTTAAGTTCATGTTTATTTATATTTATCTGGCACTGTCGAACTGTATGGGCTGCGCAGCTTAATTTCAACAACAAAAAATCAATCAACATCAAATTATCAACTGTCTCACGTACACTGGCCGCGTGAAGATCGCAGCAGTCGTCCACTTTGTGATCTTTCTTTATTTTACTATTCTTCTTCAGCTCTTCTATAATCTTTTTCTCTACTGATTTACCAGCACTATCATCCACTTCTCCCACAGCCATGTCCTTCTCCTCATCATCATCATCGTCATCAACTTTATAATCTTTTTTTACCTGGTCTCCCCTTTTCGATCTCTTTGGTGGTGTGCTTGTCAGATCAACGCTGGAAGACGCTACTACAGCTGCGACAACCTCCTTTTTCCGTTTGGGTGGCATTGATACGAAACGTCAGCTGCCTCTCTTGACTATTAATAAAATACATTTTATTAATTTAAATATTTTTAAATATTAATTAACTATTGTTTTTTTTTTAAATCTGACAATGGAGGCGATCGCAATAATCATAAGCACACACCTTCTCTGTTTACCTAGCAATGATCGGGATTTTCCAATCACTGCGACCTTTGGATTACGGAGCTGCGTTTTAATAGTAACGAACAAATAAAATACTTGTGGTAATGAAATATTTAAATAAATCAATCAATTAAAATTTATGTATTTTTTATTACAAAATTTTATTTAGGTTACAATCTCTATTTGTGTGCGTGTGTGTGTGTGGCTTTCTCTGTACGGAAATCTGGCAAGTAAAATTTAACCAGCTTTTTGACTAGCTAGGAAGCTGAAACTTTCAGCATAGCTTTATATTGGATGACAATACATGATTCAATTAAAAAAACAAAACAAAACGTAATTTGAACATCTTTCGTATACATACACACAGACACAGCGAGTGTATTTGAAATCAAAGTTTGTGTTAAAAACTCGTTTTTTCCTTTACTTGTTAATGTTTATAACTTGTTCGAAACGAGCTCTAAAGCCAAATACACGCTATTAGCGTTCTAAATTAGTTTAAAAATCTCACCTATCACTTACTGGTGACGTAGGTATGTTTTCTACTTTTGAACACCTAGATAACACCATATTCCAACCATATTACATACCTATATATATTATATGCTGAATATGTATATCTACTTATCACGATAGCCAAATTCTCATCCTTGATTGGTTTTGTCAAGCCACAAAAATGTACGATTTCAACCCCTGGAGTCTATGCAGGACCGTAGCAAGAGGCAACAATCTACCAATGACGGCAAAACAATCCAATTTTTGGAAATGTATTAGCCCAAAAAATAAACTTTTAAAGCATATTCTGATTTCACATTTTTTCGTGTTTCAAATATAGCGTACCTACCCCAACAGCAACATTACATCAAAAATGTAATGAAAGGATATTGAAAAGATTTAATTGAAAACTTCATTTATTTAAATGCTAGAATAACTTTTTGATGTCCAAATGCATTCCAGCACAACAAATCAAAATATGCAGATCTGTTTACAAAATGCATATGAAACAATTCAATAAAACAAAATCATTTTGTTTTTATATTGAAAATTTCTATTTGTAAAAGAGACAATTTTATAAAACTCGCAATTCTTGTTCGATTGAATTGAATCAGTTCACAACCAAAAGCAAATTTAACATGATTAAATAGTTCTGAAAAAAAATTATGGAAAAAATGATACAAGAGAAAGAGAATAAGCTTTAATACATTAAAGTAAAAAAAACTTGAAAAATTAAAAAAAAAATCATCAAGTTAAGCCATTGTCTAAACGTGAGAAAGTTTCAATTCTGAAGAACCTCTTCGGCTTTTGACTGAGTCTTCAGAATCAGGCCAGCGGACAGCCACACGTCCACCATGGACTTTACAAAAGAGTCCATCATTTCTTTGGTGTGGTGTGGAGTGGGAGCAAGCCTCAATAGCTCTTTCCCGCGGGGAACAGTCGGGTAGTTAATGGGCTGGAGATAGATCCCGTGCTTGGACATGAGTTCGTTGGCCAGCTCAACCACCAGTACGGGGTCACCGACCTTAAATTAAAATTTAAATAAAGCTTAATTAAGACAAAAATCGCGCAAGGCGCCTAGATTTTAGGCATATCGATTATGACAGTTGTTTTGTATTTTGTTGTAAAAACAATTATAGTTATTATTATTTGAAAAACTAAAAACATGCTTTTAAGAAATGTTACAAAATAAGCAAAATTTTATTGCAAAATTGTATCGTAAAAATATTATTCCGCCCAAATAGTAAAATGATGTTTTTCTTTACTATGACATTAAAGGTTTTCATTTGTTTAACCGCGACATCCTCTTACATCCGCGGACATCCGGACAGGTGAAAATTAATAAAAACACGTCATAAAGTATATTATAAAAATAATTACATGACGATATTTTTCTCTTTAAAATATATATGTCTTTTTATAATATTTATTTCATTGACGTTTGCTTATATACAATTGTAATGCACACTGTGAATATTGTTAGTTACAATAGGCTTAGCAATCCTGATGCACAATCATATGAATTATTAAAATTTAAAAAAGCAATTACTGATATTGATTGACGTTAGTAATGTTTATAATTCACTAACATGAATGGGTATTATGTGGCTGGGACAGGGCACGACTGGTAGGCCGGCCTCCGCAAGCTCTCTTTTTAGGTAGGCAACATTCCATTGGTGGACGGACCTCAGTTTTCTACCTTCTTCACTTTTCAGTATCTTTAGTTGTTATTTTTGTAAAAAATTAAATTAAATTAAAATAAATAAATTATCTTATTATGACGAAAAACTGATTGATCAGAAGGATTTTGCAATTTAAATAGTTAGGTAACCAATTTCAAATATAGAAAATTCTAGATCGAAACAATTTACTTGATAAAATACTTGTGTCAAAGTTAATTTTGCCCAATCACACTTAATAACAAATATGGTCTTCAATAACAGCCTATCTATAGGCACACCTAAACTGTCCTCACCCTGACTGATGCCAAAGCACCGTAAAGGACGGTAGGTGGCAAGGAAGTGGTGAAGATGAACCCTGAACCGAAACTTCTGACCGTGTCTACAAGACTTGCACTGCTGGCAATGTAACCTCCTATGTTTCCAAACGCTTTACCTATGAATTTAGTTTAGAAAAATCATTTCATGATACGTTATTAATTTTTTTTCTCATTGTTGAGGAAATAAAGTTGCATTTTTTTTATATTTTTAGAACAAACAGTTATAACCTAATAATTCATGTTTCTTTCAATTTTTTGGTATGCTTTCTAATAAAAATACAAATCCAGTGATTCTTCATGATATTATTGAACAACACTACAAACAAATTCACTGAAAGTTTCAAAACCCACCCAATGTGCCGGAGATGACATCCATCTTGTGGAGTATACCATCCCTGTCTCCGATTCCCGCCCCGCTGTCCCCATAAAGGCCGACAGCGTGCACCTCGTCGACGAAGTTGATGGCTCCGTACTTGTGAGAAACGTCACACAACTGTTCCAGAGGGCAGACGGATCCTGTTGAATTCAACTTTTTTCTTTTCATTTTAACTTTTATTTTTTACAAACTTTTATTTAGGTTACTATCTCTGTTTGTGTGTGTGTGTGGCTTTCTCTGTACACAAATCTTGCAAGTGAAATTTAACCAGCTTTTTGACTAGCTAGGAGGCTGAAACTTTCAGCATATCTTTATATTGGATGACAATACATGATTCAATTTAAAAAAAAACAAAAAAACGTAATTTGAACATCTTTCGTATACATACACACAGACAAACATCAAGTGTATTTGAAATCAAAGTTTGTGTTGAAAAACTCGTTTTTTCCTTTACTTGTTTTTTGTTAAATAATTTATTTTTGCGGTGAGGATTCCAAATTGATGATCTGGGCCAGTTTCTTTAAAGTGTTATGGGTAGGGTCGCCATTGAAAAAATTGGGTAGCAGATATTTTTGAAACATAACTGCTCGCTAATATGATGGAAATGTCTTTACTTAGAATCTATTTCAGTTTCAGTACAGAAGTGCTCGCAACAGTGAAAAGTTACGTTGGAACTCGTGCTGAATTATAAATGTTTAACGTGGCGTCAATCGTTAGACTTCTAAGTCACGAGTAACTTTATCCAACTCTAACTGACTCGTGAGCCAATTTTTACAAAACAACCAGAGGCAACCATTTATAGGCACCTACCCACACCCCTTGCAGACGCTGGTAACTTTCAGGTCCACAGCCAAACGCCTTACCGCCTATACCACAAGCGGAAAATACCTACCTGTCATCGAATGGACCGTCTCAAAAGCCACAATTTTAGGAATTGACGGATCCGCTTTAGCCAGAAGCTCTTCTAAGTGAGCGGGGTCGTCGTGGCGGAATATGTGCTTTGGTATTCCAGAGTTTCTGATGCCCTGAATCATCGAGGCGTGGTTGCCGGCATCTGAGAAAATGTGGCATCCTGAAACGATAGTGGAAAAAAAGTTTTTAATTAAAATTCATCATATACAAAGTCTACTTTTTTTCAGTGTGATAGAATGCATTGTCATCGGCAACTACTGATTGGAGATCAAAAGGAGGTTAATTATGGTCTTTTAAAGAGCATGCAAGATCGAAATTATTAAGGTCTTATCAAATAAATTTTTCAACTACAAAAACAGTTTAAAAAATCAATCCTTGAGTAAAAATTTAAAAATGAAACAAAAATGAAGCAAATTATTTATTTATTTATTTATTTATTTATTTATTTATTTATTTATTTATTTATTTATTTATTTATTTATTTATTTATTTATTTATTTATTTATTTATTTATTTATTTATTTATTTATTTATTTATTTATTTATTTATTTATTTATTTATTTATTTATTTATTTATTTATTTATTTATTTATTTATTTATTTATTTATTTATTTATTTATTTATTTATTTATTTATTTATTTATTTATTTATTTATTTATTTATTTATTTATTTATTTATTTATTTATTTATTTATTTATTTATTTATTTATTTATTTATTTATTTATTTATTTATTTATTTATTTATTTATTTATTTATTTATTTATTTATTTATTTATTTATTTATTTATTTATTTATTTATTTATTTATTTATTTATTTATTTATTTATTTATTTATTTATTTATTTATTTATTTATTTATTTATTTATTTATTTATTTATTTATTTATTTATTTAAATTTAAAGAGTAATATTTTTTTAACCATGACTGCCCATTACACACACACGTCTTGATTAAGAGGGTTCCGTTGTTACTGCTCAATACACGACGCGAATGTGTTTGATAGTAGGAGACAGATTATGTCTGATTATTTAGTAACAGATGACTCAGGGGAAATAAATCTTTCTTAATATCCAGGAAGATATACCGAGGAATGAAGACAAGGGCAAAGTACCCGAGTTTATCACTCGGAACGACACGGGTTCTCGTCTTCTTACTGTCAGTCGATCTGTGCAGCCGGTTGGGTCCAACCGTCGAAGGGATTTACAGTCATTATTTCACCGGGTGTGATGGGGCGAGTGGCAACTGCAGCAGCAGCAGCACTTTCAACAACCAGATGATCAAGCGGCAACAACAAGAAACAGTCAGTCAGCCACGAATCAGTCGTCTACTTCGAGACTGTATTCGACGACGTCAGCTCCATGGTCAGAGAGAAGCAGGTCCTCAAACTGTCGAAACTGAAGCGTCCCAGCCCGTCGAGATTCCAAACTTTAAGTTACAACAAAAATCAGAACATATCAGAGGCAACCGAAGTGGCGAAACAGCCGAAGAAATCTGAAATCGGTTATGGCTCGAACAACTCGACGAACCGCAGACTCGTCAGAAAACACGTCCAGATCTTTACCGCCATTACACCGTCTGGATCAAGTAACAGAAAACGAAGTACATATTTGAGAAAAAACAACTCTGATAGTGGCATCCGAGTAAATCGACCACCTTCTGGCTCCTCGTGACCTCGGGCATCTTGTTATCGTTCCTCATCATCGGCATCGGCACCATATTGTATCTCTGCTATCGACATCAGGGCATATCGAAAATGGAGCTGGCCAGTTATAATGACGACGACGACGACGACGACGACGGCGGCGGAGCGGAACCGATCAGAGCCGACTGGCAGGCGATTGAATCCGATTCCGTCGGCATGAAGCTGAGCGCCACTTCAAAGACAGAGCTGCTGCTGACCGAATCGGATAGTCCTAAATCGGATGAAAGCGGATCGAGTAGTCGGTTCACGAACGAGACAAGCGAAACGAGCTTTGATCAGAAGCAGTCCTTCGCCGGATCGGTAGTGCCGAACTCGACTTTGCGGCGGGCCGAGTCGTCGGCGACGAAGTACGGGAACGTACGAACCCAGGAGTGTACTGCCGACCACGTCTCCAGGAACAGTTATACGGAGTCCAACTTCTACTGGAGCCGTGCAGCAGACTGAAACAATTTTTTTTTAAATTGTTTTTTATTTTTGCGTAGATTTTTTTTGGAAACAATTTATATCAACTTTTTGAGAAATTGTATAAAATAACCTGGACGTTTTATTTTATTCAGTTTATTCCATTCAAATGACTGTATTTGTCACTCTGATTTTCATGTCGGTGTTGATAATTTAAAATAAATAAATAAACCTCGCACATCCCTGGAAATAAACATCAACAAAATTGTAAACAAAAACAAAATCTTGTTCATTTTCTCTAAAGTGACTTCTATGTCAACCGGCAAATCGCTACGCAATCATAAACCCGTCTTTATCGACCGCATTACAGAACTCGTGGGGACTAGTTCGTTACAGATTGGAATAATTACAGGGAAACGTTTAATTATGCAGTCCCTCTCTCATTTACTCGCTCCCTCGCCACTCGCTTTGCCTCGGGCACGGGAAATGTAATGCATCAATTGAGTGGATTTGATGGTGACCCGACTCTAAACTCTAAACAGCGTTCAATTCGAGAGCTACACACGGATTACATCGTACACTCGTACACACACACACACGTACATAGAAACACAACCGGATGTGTAGTGCCCTACAATCCTCTAGCTGTGTTCCTAGCTAGCTAAGAGAAATCGCTAATTATTAACGCCTCCGCGAGCTGAGTTCAAAAGATAAATAAATGGGTTCGTTTTAATTATAGCGTACTACGAAAACACAGTACTACAGATACTAGGAGACAGACTCGAGGATCTACTAACTAGAAGTCGGAAGTGACCGCTAAGCCAAGCAAGTCGGCGATATTTTCGTACCTAGCTAGCTAGCTGATTTCTCGTTTCTGATTTTCGGCGACGTCGTTAGTCGACTGACAGCCAAACAAAACCGACTCCTGGCCGTAGTTTCGACAGGTGTACGATGAATTTAACATAGCAAAAAGTTTTCACGTACGCAAGTAGAGCAATTCATAAAACCAGCAGAATAGTGACTCACCTGGTAAAAGTTTGGCCAATGTGAACAAAGTAGTGTCGTTCGCCACGTAGCAAGATGTAAAAAGAAGTGCTGCCTCTTTCTGATGGATTCCCGCCAATTCTCTCTCCAATTCCTCGTGGTAAGGAGAGTTGCCTGATATATTTCTAGTACCCCCTGCACCGACGCCGTGCTTGTAGACCGCCTCGCTAAAATTGTAAATTGAGGGTATTGTTATTTAATGGGGGAGAGGGGGTAAGACCAGCAAGAATTTTAATAGTCGAAACTCTGCGTAAATGGACACGCGGATTTATTAACACAAAAATGTTTGCAACAATTTGTCATCTCAAAAAGTTATAAACCTCAATTAACTGTTTATACCTGAAATTTATTAAAGCAGAAATTTTCGGCTATATTGCGGTAGGGAGATAAAAAAAATAGGGCAAAACAGAGTTTCTCTAATTTAACCAAGCGCAAAAAAAACAGATAATCAGACATCAATTGAATCAAAACAGTTTTTTTTAAATAGTGTGTCGATTATGTTACTAACGTTACAGCTTCTTGAACATCAGGATGCCAGCTCATACCCAGATAATCGTTACTGCACCATACAGTAATATCTCTCGGTTCTGAACTGTGCTCCACGGCTCTCGGAAATTCCGTTGCCTTCCGGCTGACTTTTTTGAAAACCCTGTAGGAATTGTCCAGCTTCTTGGAGAGGATTTGATTTTCAAAAAAGGCTTCATAGTTGAAGTGTTTCACTTGATTCGATCCTTTAAAAACAGTCGCGTATAGTTTTATATGATTGATATATTAGCTGTGATAATTGGTTCTGTCCGAATTTTTTGTTGCAATGTGGAAACAAGCAACCCTTTGACCATGCTCCTTAAATGGACTAAGTTTTAATAAAATCGGTTTTTGGCGCTTAAATTTAATGTTAATAGATACAGACAGACATACATACATACATGCATATATATATATATATATATATATATATATATATATATATATATATATATATATATATATATATATATATATATATATATATATATATATATATATATATATATATATATATATATATATATATATATATATATATATATATATATATGTACACAAACGTACACACACTCAATTTTATGTATTAGCTCGTCATTATGATTTATTCTATGAACTAAATTTAGGCTCTTATTTTGAACTGGTTCATGAATAAATGTATTATTATCTATTTCACCAATAAAATTAAATTTAAATAGAGTTAAAATTAAATTAAAATTAAATCATATATTTAATCAGTGTACACAATTTATTTCAATAAACATACCTTTAGAGTTAAATTCAACGGGGGTCGAATAGTCCCTAAGTCCCAGCATACCAGGACACCCATTGGGGGTCCGGGCCCCCAAAAAGCGGAGTCGAGAAAATGTTTTGGTTGAACTAAACACTGGAGAGAATATGGGAGTTATTTGAGAAATACAAGCTTCTTTTTATTTAACGAAAATACACAGTTATTTGTATCCGCTGGGTTTTTATATGCATAAAATCGTGACAATAAAACTTAAGTAATTCAATATAACGCAAAATAATAAAATAAACGAATTGTCTGAATTAGAAAAGTTCAGTTTAAAATTTTTTTCTATATATTTTTCATCTAACGAATTACATTTTCATACCAATAGACAAAATAGCCATGAACATCTTCACAGCCTTTCTCTGAAGTAGAACTGATATAGAACATTATTTTAATTCTTATATAAGTCCTGCCTATGTTCTGCATTACGTAATAGTTATGAGTTAGGATTTTATATCCATGTATATATGCTTACAGGCATGGGCTCTTTATTTATACAGGCTAGACGGAGCTAGGCTATAAGGAGGATTTGAGCCTTCTTCAACTTCAAGGCTTGAAGTTGGTATATAAATTGAAAGACATTTCAATGCAATACAATACAAATGTTTTCTAGCTACACGTCCTATCAAAACTAGAGTCTTCCTCTAAGGTGAGGATGTTAGTAAACTGAAAAGGTAGGTTTTTGGTGCAGCTTAATGTCTTGCAACTTGACTAGGGTTTTTATATTCTGCGACAAGAAATATATCTTGGTATTTCCAAAATTTCTGCTATTTTTAGTTTATTAAAGAGTTAAAAAATCAAATTATTAAAAGTTATTTATTTATTAAAATTAACGATTAGATGACTTCTAGTAGTTCACTGGAATAAACCAATATAAATTTGGCCAACTGATCAATTTTGCTTTCTATTACAACATAATGTTGCATGGCTAATAAATTACAGTTTATTAATTTATTATACCCTAAGTCATTTTAAACTATTTTTCAAAACTAGACGAAGCTTATTAAATTCTAATATCGGTTACAAATTTGTAATTAAAAGCAATTATGAGCAAAATATTGCAATATAAATATTCAAAACTAACTAATCGTCACGCTCCTAGATGCCGGTCTCAAGATCATGATGATGACGATGACGACGGCGACAACAAAGAAAGAGATAAGGAAACGTCAATTAAAGCTAAACAGACGAAGCTCTTCACAAAGTGAACATAACTCCACGAATGTATTTATGCATCTTCCCGGTAGACTTTTGCACCTCGTCGTCACAGCCGCAGAAGTCAGAAAAAATATCGGCTGGCGTCGGCGCGGTTGAGGCTGGCGAGGGGGGTGAGGGAGGGGGTGTCCTCGCGTCAGTTATTATTTTCTTCTGCTCATTTCGGGATGACGAGAAGCAGACTGAAGGGGAGATCAGAAAGCAAAGTCAATTTCTCCGCCGCCAGAGCGTGTTTGACGCGAGAAAATTGTGTCACGACGGAACCTACCTACATTCGAGATTCGAGTGCAGTGTGGAAATTTGTCTAAAAGGCAGTGTGTGTGTTTGTCTGTGTGTGTCTGTGTGTGTTAAAAATGTTTTAAACATTGTTTTTTAGGAGCTCTCTCTCACGGGCGGTAGTAAAAAAAAACTTTGAAATGGAAGTTTCAAGTTGGAAAGTACACGCAGGACCGTAGTCCCATCTCGTAATCTCACTCTTTCCAATTTTGGTCAAAACTTCAGTTTTCTCCAAGTTGAATGTTCAACGGAAATGTCTGCAAAAAAATAATAAATTATGCATTGTGTGTCTGCTTTATATTTAAAAACATATTTTTTTTTGCGTTTAGCATTTGATCTTCAAAGAGTTCAACATTAAAATAACCAAGAAGAGACAAGTTTTCTTAATTCATTTTCACTGAAAAAATTTAATTTTTAGTTTTCGTTTTCGTCTTTTTTTAAATTTTTCTTTTTTTCTTCTTCTTCTTCTTCTTCTTCTTCTTCTTCTTCTTCTTCTTCTTCTTCTTCTTCTTCTTCTTCTTCTTCTTCGCTTTTGAACTTTCAAAGGTTTGACGAGTTCAGGACTTTGTGTGTGAAGAAATTTGTAATTCAACAACTTGTCATGTCTGCTGGTTCTCTATCTCATCAGACCATCATCGTCGTCAAGTTTTTGTTTTTAGATGGTCGATCATAGTTCGTTGAAATTTTTTTCTCGGAATTTTCCATAATAATAATGATATTAATTAATATAGGCTACAGCTGACTATTAGACAACAGACAATAGAGATTGGAGAAAAATAACCACCGAAGTTGAAATTTGAAACCGAGTTATATAAATGCCGAATCTTTGTTTTTGGGCTATACCACATTCGGTTATTTCTTAGCTTATTATTGATAGCACATCACACAGGCAGGCGATTCCTGGAAAGTGGAAAGCTTGGGAATGCATATTTTAGCGGCGTTACCCGGAATTTTTAGAGGTTTTTCTAGCGTTTTTCTCTCTCGTCCGTTTTCTTCTTTGCTTGCTCTCCCGCTCACTCTCCCGTTCCCAGTCGCTTTCCCGTTCCCGATCGCTTTCCTATTCCCGCTTGCTCTCCTGTTCCCGCTTGCGCTCATTTTTTCTTCCACTCTCTCCAACTTCTTTGAGCCAATAAAACGTAAAATAGATTTGCTAGTAGTGGTGGTTGTAGTGGTCATGATGTCGACGACAACAACGGCCTCGACGGTGACGATGACGACCACGGTGATGATAATGATGAGGATGATGACTGATTATGGTTATGATAGTGATGGTTTTTCTGATGCCGATAGTCACGTGGTAATGTTCAAAGCTGGAAACCTTCAAACGTTGCTACGTAAACTAAATTTGAATTTTATTACGCAGTAACCTTTGATATAGGTCCCTTTGGTCTGGAAAATTTTTTGATCATAAAAAATTTATTTTTTTTTAATTGAAAAATACCCTATGACCTTTTACCATTGATCTATGTATACCTTCATGCCAAATTTCGTTAAAATTGGTCCAGCGGTTTGGATTTCCATAAGAGACAAAGACAAACAAACAGACAAATTCATTTTTATATACGTTTAAAGACAAGTATAGATCTGTTGATTAGTGTCAATAACTGTGATCTAACACCAGGATTTAACTATGGTAGAATGTCTCGCCCTTTTTAATCCAGTTATATAATATAAATGATGGTTTTTTATTTATTAATTTTTTTATAACATGTAACATTTCATAGTAGAAACGTGTCCAATTAATGATGGGACATAATCTACATGTTTATATTATCTAGAACTAAAATTGTATTCAATGTATTTGTTTCAACTTTGCCCCAAATCTGTCAGCAATCTGATCTGTCCGTCTAACTTGTCATTTATTTGTAGACAACTGAAATTTTGATACTGTTCACCATAATATCCGAAATATATTTTCTAAAATTTTCTTGTTTCTTCTTTTTGTTTGTTTTAAAGACGAAATAGTGAAAATCTCATGTTTTGATTAAAGTCAAAGCTTGAACGAACTATCTTTTAATGGAAGGAGATCAAAGTTGTCCACGGGTCGGGTCAATCGGGTCTTGAATTTTGGCATGAGTGGGTTGGCTCGGGCAATATTGTTTTTAATGTAGTTATATTTTCTTCTTAAATTACATTTTGTTTCAAATAATAAAAATTAAAAATAGATAATGACAACTCAATAAAATGGGCAAGGCCATGTCGATCGGGTCACCAAATTGAGAGTTTTTGTGTCAACGTTTTTTGGCCGGTCGGGTCGGGTTGGTAAAATATAATTCATGCATGGACATCTCTGATGAAAATATTAGGGTGGGTGTAGGATTACATGTTTTCTGTGGATATTTACGCAAATTAGGTTATAAATGTATATACTACTGGAAAGATTCATGTATCAAAAATAATTAATGTTCAAAGCTTTATTGATTTTTAGGTTTCCATTGCTTGAGATGAGGTTTAGGTACCTACTATTCATAGATATCTATGCTACTATTATTATGATCTATTATTTAAAGCTGCAATCTTTTCTCTGTCGCTGACGTGTAGAAACTGGTAGAGATTTTTAGGTAATAACGTTCAACTTTTTTGGTGCAAAATAATTGAACTTAATAAAGTAAATCGTAGACATTTTTATAGCTCTTTACTTTATCTAATCGAAAAGTGCGCAGTCAAACAATAAAATTGCTTGTTCAAATAACAGCATATTTAAAAGTGACAGCAAAAACTTGACAGCTGAGAAATTTTTCTTATGACGTCAGAAAATTAAATCAGCCATTTTACGAAACCATTTTTAGATCGCTGGATGATCGTTTCTGCATCGATTAGTGTAATGTTTTTCAACTGTTTATTTCCAGAACGTTCTTAGCCAGAGGTAGTAAATTAAAAATAAAATTTGCGTTAACGAGCCGCGGTTCGGATATATAGGAAGTTGTTAGCGAAACAGTTGTTGCGATATTGATATTAAACAACAGGAGCGACTTCTTTTTATCGTAACAGAAACCAGAAAAGAAGCGAAGATAATGACTATTTTACCGAAAAAGAAACAAAACAAAGACAAAAGCAGCGAAAATGATAACAGCGACGGGCCGCAGAGCCCTCCAGTATCCGAACAGGGATCCGGAAGAAGTTCACTCGCCCGAGCACGACCCGGATCACCTGGTCCCCAACGATGGGCTTCTCCGCCCCCTATAGACCACGACCGCGGGGGGCACGAGACCTCGTCCAGGTTCGAAGAGTCCGGAACGTCGCACAGCTCGGTAGGAGCAAATAAAAGAAGAATCAGAGACCGATCTTCGCCCCACAGGACCGTCAGAAAACAACGACACGAGCTGAACGCCGTCGGTAGAGTTGCGTCGAATGTTCAGTTGCAGGTAGCCTCCCCCGGTGGGGTGATGACATCCTCCTCCTCGTCCGCCAGGACTTCGGGGCTGCGCAACTGCGGACAGCCGATTAGCTCCCCCAACGACTCCCGGCTCGTCCCCTCGACGTCCCACCTCGTCCCCTCGACCTCAGAGGAGGCGAGGGCCGAGAAGTACAACAGCGACGACGAAAACGACCGGCCGTACGACGCCAGCCAGGAGGAAAAGGAATTCGAGATGATGCTCAAGGAGAAACGGGGCTTCATCATCAAACGTATGGGAGACGACGGGGCTTGTATGTTCCGGGCCGTCGGTTAGTTGTGACCTCCGAACTTACTGTTGATATTTATTTTTTAGTAGTCTCATCGGATAACTTGATGTGAAATTTTTTGGTTTAGTTTAATTTGTATTTTAAATATATATCTTTCACTTTAGGGAAATGAATTAATTTAGCTATAAAAAAACAAATCCAGTTGGATATTTTAAAACAAGAAATCATTATGATAAATTCATTAACAAATGTTTTGAAGCGGTTTTTCAACATTTTAGACCAACTGGAGTTAAATGGCCAAGTCAAATAGTACCATATGAGGATCTATTCTAGTTTGTGCAAAGAGCAAACCACTAGAGCAATTTGAACCGAATGAATTATTATTAATACAAGTATTTAATAACAAAAACACATAATAAGATGAATAATAAAAACAATACTACTACTACTACTACTACTACAGCTACTGCTACTACTAATGTTAATATTAATAATAATAATAATTATACCAATGCAGCTTGTTAAATGGAACGTGTCTGTTGACCACCAGTCACAGATTAAGGTTTTACCATGGGTAAGGGAAGTAAAATTTTATTAGGGCACCTTTGAGACCTGCTGCTGCTTTTATATTGTCATAAGGTTCAAGGGGGGGAGGCGTGGTCAGCTGCTCCATCCAGACTAAATTTAGCCCTCATAGGGAAATTGTTGTCGGCGTCAGTGAAAGAGGGAGAAAGAGACAGACAGAGAGAGAGAGAGAGAGAGAGATGATTAACAATAACTGTTTTTAATAGTTTACTTATTTAATTAAACTTTACTTAATTAAATTTTACTTAATTAATTTTACTTTAATTCTATTTATTTCATTTTATTTGGTTTATTTTTATTTATTCATATTCATTTACTAATTTTTTCTTTCTTTCATTATATGTATAATAAATAAAAAATAATAATTTATAATATCTGACGTTACTTTCCAGCTGACCAGGTTTACGGGGACGAAGAAATGCACTCGGTGGTCCGGTTTAACTGCGTCGAGTACATGGTAGGTGTCGTTGGGGGGGGGGGGGCGATGAAATGATGATGATGGTGGTTATATTGGTGCCGAGAGTTCCGATGATGAAGATGATGATTATGGTGGTGGTGATAATGATGACAGGAAGGATAGTTTAAACAACAAATTTCAAGAATTTAGTTTAATGTTGTTGTTTAAACTGAAGTTTAAAATAAGTTTGAGATCACAAGAACACTTGATTATTATTATTTTGTTTTCGATAACTATTTAGTTAATGAACTTACAATGATACAGTTCATTGTATAATAATACTTGATCTGAATTGATTATATTTTATTCTTTCTGTTTTTATCTTTATCTTATATTTATCTTTATTTCACACTAATATTTCATATACTATAATTCATATTATGTGATTTCCCATTGTTCCAATCCAGCTTTTTAGCTGCAATACAAATAAAAGTTATATTTCTTTATCTCTTTAGTTTATATAGATATAGTTTCGATAATAAAAGTAATAATTATAATATTATCATTATTATCAAACATAATTCAGTTACTATTACTATTACTATTACACTTAACTGACCATTATTTTTCTATTATTTTCCGATTTCAGTTAGTGTTACAGTTAACTTGAATATCACTGGTTTATAGATATAGTTTCGATAATAAAAGTAATAATTATAATATTATTATTATTATCAAACATAATTTCAATTCGTTCCGACCAGGCGAAGAACGCGGACTTCTTCAAGCAGTTTGTGACGGAAGACTTCCCGGAGTACCTGAACAGGAAGCGCCTGGATGCCTGCCACGGCAACCACGTCGAGATGCAGGCCCTGTGCGAGCTGTACAATCGTCCGATAGAAGTCTACCAGATGAGCCTCGGTCGGTTTCTTTTTTGCGTTTCGTTTTATTATAGCGCGTCTTTCGACTGCGCGTGTCGGGGGGGGGGGGGGGGTTCCAGGTGTGGCGATCGTCGGGGGTGGGAAAATAATTGTGGACGTCGTTGGAACGCCTCAGGTGTCAAGTTCTGGGAATAAATTTTGTGCTGACATTATTATTATTATTATTATTATTATTATTATCAAAAAATAGCTTTTCAACTAATCAGTCACAAATGTATAATAATAATAATAATTATTATTATTATTATTATAATGTTTATTTTCTGCAGCATAACGTCACCTGACGCTATGCGATATCGGACTTATATCGAAGTCTTCAGCCACATATTGAAGTAGCTATGGAAGAAATTCAATAAATAAAAGCAAATTGAATATACAGTTCTATACATATTGACATTACGTATAGTGTATACTGCCGATTGGTCTAGAAATTTTTTTAATTCGTCCAATAAAGTATTCTTACGTTTCCCGTGCAGATCCGATCAACACCTTCCACGCCACCTACGAGACCGACAACGAGCCCATACGTCTCAGCTACCACGGTAACGTCCACTACAACTCTGTCGTCGATCCATACAAGGCAACCATCGGCGTGGGCTTGGGCCTGCCAGGACTGCAGCCCGGGGTTAGTAGCACCCTATAGTTTGTGCCCGGGGAAGGAGTGGGGTTAGGATGATATATATAAAGCACTTTTTGTTTTTATTCGTAGCAGGCAGATAGAAACCTGTTGAGAGATGCCGTTAGGCAATCAGAGGATATTCATATTGAGCAGGTGAATATTGCAGCTTGCTTTATTTGTTTTTTCTGTTTATTAGATTTGTTTTTATTTTATCATTTTATTTATTTATTTATTATTACCCTTATTTTCTGTTTAAATTTAATTTTATTTATTATTACCCTTATTTTCTGTTTAAATTTGATTTTATTTACTTGTTTTTTATGTTTAACTCTGATTATATTTATATGTATTTTATGTTTAACTTTGATTATATTTTTATGTATTTTATGTTTAACTTTGATTATATTTTTATGTATTTTATGTTTAACTTTGATTATATTTTTATGTATTTTATGTTTAACTTTGATTATATTTTTATGTATTTTATGTTTAACTTTGATTTTATTTATATGTATTTTATGTTTAACTTTGATTATATTTTTATGTATTTTATGTTTAACTTTGATTTTATTTATATGCATTTTATGTTTAACTTTGATTTTTTCCTGTTTTTTATTTTTCTCCCCGCCTCGCATTCTTTGAGACAGACATTCGTAAACATATATATATTTATATATATATATATATATATATATATATATATGCATACACGTATACGTACCTAATTAGCATAATCGCTTCTTATTTCCGCAAAAAAACAGACGATGTTGGAGGACAAGCTGAGAGAGACGGACTGGGAGCTGACCCAGGAAACGATAGAGGAGCAGGTGGCCAGGGAGTCATACCTGCAGTGGCTGAAAGACCAGGAGAAGTCTGCCAAGTCCAAAACATCGGCTGGTTTTCTTTATTAACCTTTGGCGGTTTCTTAGTTCCGACTGTAACTAATATCTATATCGGGATTTCGTAACGATTATTTATTTATATTTAAAAGACATGGTGGATGGCATGGGTATGCTTGGTGATTAATAAGAGGTGATGATGATGATGATGACGATTTTAAGCGGATTTTTTAAACCCATGTAATTCGATCGTTACTATTGATTTCGAGAACGATTGTTTGCAAGGAACAGAATTCATTGCTTCAGAGGTTGATCGTGTAAAACTTTTTTTTATTTTATTTCATGGTAATTTTTTCATCGTTTTCACTCAACCAATGATGTTATTATATTATTAACTATGATAGTTGAGATTAATATGGTGATATATATATATATTATAAATTATATTATATTATATATATTATAAATTATATTATATTATATATATTATAAATTATATATTATATATATTATAAATTATATATTATATATATTATAAATTATATATATTATAAATTATATTATATTATATATATTATATTATTCGTATTTTTATTGTCGCCAACAGCCCCGCAGCGCCACCTGCAGCAGTGCCACCGACAACCAGCACCATCACATCTGGTGGGAGCCATCGGTCAATGCCAGTTCGAGTCACGACGTCCCCCCCTCCAAGGTCACCACCAGGGGCAAGACCTCGGAACAGGGATCGCCCAAGCTGGAAGGTTGTTAGGGTTGACATGTTTATTGAGTTGTTCCTACCGGTGACTATTATTTTCGAGTAGCGAAAGATTTTAAATCGATAAAACATCAAAATACAGTGTGTGGTCAGCCCTCTCCCAAATCCCCACTGTACCAGTGCACCTCCTCCACGACGGCAGCCAGCGTCGGTCAAAAGGTCAAATCCCCGTCCCCGAAGTCGTCTCAGGATGTCGGGGGTGCAGTGGGCGGTGCGATGGAGTTCCAGGAGACGGCTTCACTCATGAATGAGCTGCCACCTCAATTTTTTGGTAGGTGGTGGTGGACAGGTTCGGGGGGGGTTGGAGTGTAGTGGAGAAACGAAGGGTTTCGGTAGTGCCGCCACCAGGTCAGTCCGGTGAGCTGTGAAATTTTAACCAACATTTATTTCGGTTTTGAGAGCCTGTAAAACATGCAATAAGTGCCATATAAACACAGTAATGCTTTTTAAAATTGTTAACTCCGCCTTGCTTTTGCAAGCCAGTCCCAAGCCTGGAGAAAGGAGGAAGGGAAAGTTAAAAGGATCAAATTTTGATCCACGACAGAAAGTACTTAAGTGCTTCCTACATGCAGCCATTAGAGTCTTAAAACACCAGGTGTAAAGGACTATAAACTATTATAAAAAAAAAAAAATTTAAATTGTTTACATTTTAAAACAACTTGGCGACTTTTTCTAAAAACCGAATTTCTCGACTCCAGGTCTCAGCGACTGGGACGACGACACGGGCATGCTGGCCCGGGCAATCGTCGAATCGCAGCAGCACTACCTGAACGAATTGAAGATGGCCGCTCAACAGGGGGGAGGCTCGAGCGCCGCGCCCCCGTCTCCGGCCTCGCGGTCATCGAGCAGCAAGGGCAAGAGCCTCATGCCGAAAGACAACAACAAGCCGACGTGAGGGTGCCGATCGTTTTCTTTTTAATTCTTCATTTTTTTGCTTCTGTGAATTATGATCGTTATTATTATTATTATTATCGTCATCGTTTTTTTTTTTCTTTAAGATTTGCTCTCGTTTTTCATCGGTGTTTATAATCGAGAGAGAGAGCGTGTTTTTGATCAATGCTGCTGTTTTCTCACACGTGCTTGATTGTGCGTGCGACCGATCGTCTGGATGCGTGTTTTTTTTTCGTCCTTCGTATTTTCGGTCGGGAAACTGTTTCGCTAGTTTTTTTTTTCTTGTAGATTTTGACTATTTTGTTGTTGTTTTTTTTTTAATTAAAAAAATCTTTTGGTTTCCCAGTGGTGTTTTTTGTTGTTTTAATTTGACTTTTGCATGACGCATGGCACGTGACCGGTCGTGACGGTTTGGATTCTTGCGACGCTTCCGTCACGCTCGTCTGTACGTAAACGCGTGCTCGCGTACTTGATTTTATCGCGTACGCGTGCTCGCGCGGTAGTCGGAATTACGCGAATGACTCGTTGTAAATATGCTTGTATCACTCAGCTCCTGTTCATTCGTCCTGTCTGAGAAAGAAGAAAAATCACAGACTCGTAATCTCCGACCGACAGGTGACGGCGTCATTTGACGTGATCGTTCGCACCCGATGTGATGACGGGAGACGTTTGTTTTGAATTTAGGTTTAAGATGTCTGTAAGGCACGTCACTCTCTCTGATTGAGACAACTTTCTCGGCTGATTCGTGTTGACGTATATCTATCTATCATGTTTGTCATCTCTTTTAAACAACGCCTGCGTCTGCTTAGCATAACTACGGGCCATCGAGGACGTTCGACGATTAACCAGATTTTCAAAATACGTCGGCTGCTTGTTATATTTTATCTCTTATGTTTTTTTTAAACTCAAGGTTGCATGAGTGACATGTTTTTTTTCTTTCATTATAGCTGGTTCGAATCTTGTCGGCTTAATTCTGTCGGAGATGACGCGCGTAGATTCAAAGACGCGAAACGCTTGTTTACATGGTCACACGTATTCTGACCTGCCGTCTTCTCATTAGGACCGACCTATGGTCCGGCTTATTGTTATTTTTGTTATATTTTTACGCCGATTGTTTCCATTGAAATTTCATTCGTCAATGCCAAACTAAAGTTCCGCGCGCTCGGTGTGGCGTGTTCACGCGTGCTGCGAAAAACCGGGTGCAGAATATTTTCGGTGTACGTGTTGTTATTTTCAGTTTTTTTTTTTTTAACGGACGGCATGCACTCCGTTCAGTTGACTGGTCGCCGCACGACGTTCCGAGACATGCATGTTTTTTCGACTAGCGAGAGTATTTTGGAAGGTGACGACGATACTTGTATATTTTTTTTCCTCCGTGTTGACGAATATTATTCTTTTCATTCGGTTTTATTTAAGAAGTTTAAAAAAAATATATATATTTACACATGTATTCGGCGTGTACTTGTTACACACGCCTTAGAAACGAACTTACGTGTTGTCTCAACCACACAATTGAGTGTAAAAATATGAAGTCCTGTTTTACATCCGTTGGGTTTTACTTTCTGTTCATCTTTCAACCGTGGTTACAACAATCGTATTCAAAAGCTTGTTTCCGAGGTAAAATTACGCGGTGGATTTGAAGAAACAACTTGCAGCGTAAATTGAATCATCTGACGATCTTGTCTCGTACCCGTCAGACGATCATCAATGGTCAGCTGAGGCCATGTGTTGCGTCGTAGTGGGGAAGTCAACAGTACTCGGTGGCTGAGGGCGTATCAAGTTCGTTAGTACTCGATGAATGAGGACAAGTCAGTAGAACTTTATGAATTTAAAAAAAAAAAAAGACAAGTATTAACACCAGATGATTCGTATGTCATAATTTTTTAATTTTACAAATATATTCATAAATAGACAGACAATTATAATGTTTTTAACAATAATAAAAGTAGAATAAACATATATATATATATATATATATATATATATATATATATATGTTAAAAAAAACAGACAATCATAATGTTTTTAACAATAAAAGTAGAACAAACATATATATATATATATATATATATATATATATATACTTCAAAAAATAAACAAGTAAAGCAGAAAGTCCTTAACATGTGTGCATAAAAAATCTATGAATTTTCAGGCTAGGGTAGTACGAAATCCCTACGGGTCCTGTTTTTGTTGTGTCGTGCAATGGTCAAGCACGATTTTAAAGATCTCAGAATTTACATGCTCCTATTATAAAATTACACACGATCCATCTAATAGCAAGTTCGGCAGAAGGGAGGGAGAGACAAAACCGGAAAAGTGGGTGGGGGAGCGGTCGGTTACAAATCCATCCACGGGGTCCAGTAAAACGGAAACACGCAGACGCGTACAACGGCATCGGCGACAAGCATAAAACATATTACGCAATCATAAAAACAACAAATTGTCGTGAAGTAAAAACTTATCGATACAAAATTCACTGAAATATTTTCTCATGAATTCGATGAAGGTCTCATGTGCCTGATGGTTTGTTGCTGACTCGGTGGTAATACGTTCATCTGAGGTTTATTCGGTGGGACAGGGGGTGGCGCCCTTTGAACCACGCCGGGCGGTAACTTTTTCCCGATCTGGGAATTTTGAGGGAGCAAGATCTGGCCTCTGGAGGTGCCGTCCACGCTCGTTCTGACTCTGGGTGGCTGTAGTCCGGACACGGCGGCGGTAGGTAACGGGGGATGGGGCACGGAGAAATTTTTCGGAGTGTTCGTCTGCAACGGCTTCGACGGCTGGAAAGCTGGAAGCAGCTTGGTGGTCACGACAGCGGATGAGCACTGGGCACTGCTGGGCCTCTTTGAGTAACTGCTGGGCTGTTGTTGCTGGTGGGGAATAGCTGTGGTGGTAGATGATATCTGTCATGGAGAGAAACAGATGAAATTTTGTTAACTTATCTGGTAATTATAATATTATAATGAGATTGACAACTCATCCAATCATCATCAACACCTATTTTTGAAACACCAGATCTTGCATTAATGCATTCAGTCAAACGATTGGATTTCCTCATCGCATCGAGTCCGATTAGTATTTTTTTTTAAATAACCAGTGCGGTTTTTACTAAGCATCTGCGTCCCGTAATCGTTATCTCGAAATCAATCGAGATTTCAAAACGTGACAAATTTCAGAAATCCTATCGTATCGTTCCAAAAAAAATAACGGGACGCAGAAGCTTAGTTTTTACTAAAAATGACACCTAACCGATTCACGGAATACAGTATAAACCAATAAAAACGATCGATCAAAAAAAGTACCTTCAAAATAGACTGGGCGGCAGACGATTTCAATCCATTCTGCTGTTCGGCTTTCGGTTTGTCATTCTGGATGGAGGCGTCTGTTAATGCCGAATATTAAAGTAAATTTTTTCAAAGTGAAACATTTAAATTATCGTTAATTTTATTGAAAACCATAAAAAATTCCCATTTATAAAACGTTTTATTCCAATTTTAAGGTGAACTACCTGGATGCGTAGTAGCTTGCTGCTGGAGCTGTAGCTTAGCCAGCTCTTCCAGCAGTTCTCTTTGCTGGGCCTCGGCTCTGCCGACCCTGGCTAACAGCTGCTGCTTCTCGAAGTCAAACTCGCTCAGCTGCTTCTCCTGGGTGGCCTCTTCGTGCATGACTCGTTCCGTCTCTTCGGCGAGGCATCGCTCCAGCTGTTCGGCTTTCCTCTTCTCGGCCTGGATCTCCGAGGTCAGAGAGGTCGCGTACTGGCGCAGGTCGGCCGTCTTTCGCATCATCTTCGTCTGCTCCTTGATCAGCTGAACCGCTATCTGATGGGCAAAAGTTGGTAAATTGATTTTAAAAAGAAAAAGATGGGTGATTAAAAACAAAGTTTGACTCGTTCGAAACCGTGGCAAACCTGACGAGACACTCTCTACAATAGCGCGACCCGACGTGCAACTAATTAATTTGGAAGCGGTCTCACAGGTGCGGCTTCCCACTCGCAATGTTGGCCCGGAATCGAACGACCGACCACCCGGCCGACAGGTAAGTGCATGCCTGATCAGGGACCCCGTTAAACGATACGACTACGATGACAATGATGACAAAAAAGGATAGAGTTTAATAACCATTATTAAGATCGCAGACATAAATATTTTCGGGCAAAACTCACAACAACGTCCTGATCTGACGATCCTTCCCCGGTCTCTTGACACGAGGCAACCCTTTTCAACTCCGCTTCTAACTTCCTGTGGCGCACTTTCTCGTGCTCCAGCTGCAAGCAGTTTATCAAAAGCTGATAAGATAAGCAAGACCGAACTGAACGATACTCTTAGCTTAGCTCTAATTGAATTCGTTGCTTGATATAGAGATGAATTATTATTATTATTATTACAAGTATTTAATAACAAAAACACATAATACAACAATACAACTACTACTACTACTACTACTACTAATAATAATAATAATAACAATAATAATAATTCATCTACACTGATTTATCTGTATAAACAAAAAACTAACATCTGCCGCACATAAGGAAATGAAAAGAGTGACACACACACACAGACAGACACACACAGACAGACACACACAAACAGACACACACACACACGAACGAACTTCCAGTTTTAATTTGTCCCTTTCCTTCTCGAGGAGTCGTACCATCAGTTCATCCTGCTCGACCTCCCTCGCGTGGCTCGACCTGTCCGACTCCAGCTTGCTGGTCATCTGGCGGATAGATAGGTCGGCAATCGGTCAGCGTCGCGTCGACTCAGAAAAAAACGCGATCAAACAATCATCATCATCACCACCGCACCTTGTGGCACTTCCTTTCCACCATGGCGAGCACTTCCCTCATCGACTTCTGGGCCGCCTGCTGCACGCCGATGAGGTTCTCCAGCTTGTTCAGCTGTTCGTCGTACATGGATTTGACCTCTGCCTCCCCGAAACTGCAGTCCCTGACCTTGTATATATATATATATATATATATATATATATATATATATATATATATATATATAGAATATTTTACGAATAGGCTGAATGTTTGTAATGAACAATAAAATGTACACAAATGAAAATAAGATCCCCAAACCAACCAGTTCCGAGTCCCTCTGTAGGGCATAGAGCGGATCGTCCGGGTGAGACCGGTACTTTTTCGCCTTAGACACCATCTGTTTGACTTTCTCTGTCTTAGTAGTCAAAAAATACAAAACAAGACCGAATAGTTTATATTTTCTTATATGATACATTAAATTGAGATTTATTTCTGGGCTAATTGGGAGCCAGTCTCAAGCCTGAATATAGGAGGAAGAAGAAAAAAACAGGGGTAGACAACGTGTCCAGTACAAACCACTGGAACCACATAAACACGCTTCGAGCGCGTCTCAAGTCCCGGTATTTTATAAACTCCGTCGCAACTTACATTTAAAGCGGCCACGACGATGTCTCTCGCCTGCAGTTCTCCTTCCAGGTAGCTGAGAAGTTTCAGCATGTCCGATTTGTCCAGATCGACTTTGGTGTACCTCTTGAATTTGATTGATTGAATTAAAATTAAAGAATGAATTACATTTGTGATCAATTCATTGAATATATATATAGCTATATCTGCTTCATATATGTTTGTTGTATTATCAGCAAAAAATAAATGTTGACCCTTTAGACTGAGACTTAGATTTTAAATAGAATAAAATAGAATAGAATAGAATAGAATAGAATAGAATAGAATAGAATAGAATAGAATAGAATAGAATACAATGGAATGGAGTAGAGAGTAGACTGAGTAGAAGAAAAGTACAAAACAAATTTCAACAACATTCACCTTCATGGTGCAGGCCGGTAATTTTTCTAAAATCGGCTCTTCATAATAACACGAAAAATTGCTACCGGCTGCCATTGTTTCAAAAAATAAAAATAATCATTTAAAGAAGCAATATGTGGGTAAAAGTAGTAAAACTTTCCGAAACCAAATACAATAAACAAACAGAACAAAAACACTGATAATGTGTCTGACATGTTAGTAATTTTATCACTTAAGAAGGGGCACTACGATTGTAAGCTATTTTTTATTTTTTAGAGTAAAATTGTTTGATTTAAAAAAAATCAAATCACCTGGAGCCATTTAGAGACACTTAAAGGTAGTACCTACGCTAACGTGGTTAGCCTGGTTAGCCATGTCCAAATGCTTATTTTAATGAATGAAATGCCAATCTTGGCGATTTGGAGCTAACAATGACTGACATTCCATTCAGAAAAAGTTTATTTTTAAGTTAACTAGAGGTTTTGAAGCTGCTAATCCTACTAATCCAGCTATTTGAAAGATTCTCAAAAGTGGATGCAATGGGTATAGGATATAGTCATTTAAGAAAAATCATGGGGGGAGGGTTCAGATGTTGAAAGAGCCCAACCATTCCAACATTATATACTCATGATTTAAAAAAAACTTTTCTCTTTAACTTCTTCGACGCACAAGGGAGCCTACTTAAACGTCAATGGGGACTCATTTTAACGTCAGGGAAACCGCCCACTTCAACGTCAGGAGGCCTACCTACTTCAAAGTCAGAAAATGTTTTTCTTAAATAACGTTCCTGCTACCAGGGACGTAAATTCAGCATTTTCCAGGGGGTGGCAAAATTTTCTCGCCATTATATAGCTCACCGGTGTTGCCCGGGTTTTTTGCTTATAGTTTTTTTCTTTTTTGCCAATAAAACATCAAATAAATAACAGATTTTTTAATTTTTCAAAATTTTTTTATCAATGAAGTCTAACTGCATGCCAAATGTTGCTCATGCGGCTTGGGCTTGAGATAAGCAATGCTCTCACACACACATTACGTTTTATATCATTAAAAATACGGAGGTACAAGCAGGGAGGGATGGATCGCCCCCCTATAAATCCGCCACTGGTTCTAATAGGAGGGAATTTGTGTCTTATGTTAAAGTAAAAATACGTGGGATTTTTCATTTTATTTGATTAAGATCTTCAGCCTCCGCAGTGACCCCAAAAATTTAGAAAGTTTATTCACAAACTTTTTTTTATCATGATTTAGAGTTTTAATACGGTGGGATTTGTGTTATATGTTAAAGTGAAAATACGTGAAATTGTTTATTTCATCTTAATCAAAAATGGAGAGATTTGTGCCTTATGTTTAAACTAGCAGTGCCCGTAGCGGCTTCGCTCGCATGAAATTAGAAAGTTTGAACCGTGCATCCATAGTAGAGATCATTTTTTTAGGTCTCGGCTCGGCCCGTCGACAAATTAGCCCAGCCCGTTTTAAAAAACCCAAACTCCTGGCCCGGCACAGCCCATCTGAATTAGGCCCGGCCCATTTTTACAGGCCTAGAAGTTCTATATACTTGATGAAAAACTTCGGCCCGTCTCAACTTGACCTCAGGTTTGGCCCGGCCAAACTGAAGACCCTAAAATCACTAAAATATCTATATACTTGGTGAAAAACCTCGGCCCGTCCCACTTTGATTTAAGGTTTGGCCTGGCCCGTGTGAAGACTCTAAAATAACGGCTTGGCCCGCCGATGATAAACTGGACATAGCTACTTTTAACCGGCACAAAACTTCAAAATACTAATTTTTACATTTGTAGCACTTACAGTTTGTGAGTAGCAGTTATTTTGAAATCAAATAACCCTTATTTCAACCCCACATTTGTGGTCCTGGAAACCAAATTTTCAAAAAATTGTGAAACCCGTATATCATTATTTTTAGAGTAGAAACTAAATTCTAATTTTTACTTTTGTAGCATTAACAGTTTTTGAGTAGAAGCTACTTTAAAAACCAAATAACCCAATTTTCCAACCCACATTTGAGGTCCGGGAAACCGAATTTTCAAAAAATGGTGAAACACGTATCTTTTTATTTTTCAAAAAGAATCTATATACTAAATTTCAAAAAAAAATTTTAGAAAATTTTTTTAGAAAAAAGTTTGTTTTTCAGTTTTTTCCCCTCAGGAGCCAAATTTTCAAAAATCCTTTCTTAGCGGATGTTTACGCTATAAAAGTAATATAAGTTCCAAATTTCACGTTCCTAGGATGAGCCGTTTGAGCTCGGCGTTGATTATCAGTCAGTCATCTGTCAGTCAGGACATGTTCTTTTATATATATAGATGAAAATACGTAAATTTTTTTAATTTAATTTTATTAAGTTTTTTGACCCCAAAAATTGAAATAAACTTTTTCAAA